>KZ651572.1:622048-634422 GCA_001010745.2 Gerris buenoi | reverse complement strand
TTTCCAACCTCATCCTTCATAACGGCCTAACTGTATCCGTTGTTTCCAACCTCATCCTTCATAATAACCTAAGGTTGCCCTTTTTTTTAAACTCACCCTGAACCTCATATTTCATAGCGGCCTAAGATTACACTTTGTTTCCAATCTCATCCTTCATAATAAGGCCTAAGATTACCATTGATTTCTTACCTAGCTACCTCCAGATGTCATAATTCCGTATCCCATCATCCTTTAGTTCAAAACCTATCTACCAATCACATTTCTAGAAACCACCCTCATTTGTACGGGGTTCATCGTGTTCATCGTGTTTTTATTCTTCCAAAAGGTCATTACACAACATTAACCTTATTGACTAGGATAGTTACTTATAAGTTTATTATAAGGATAGTTACTTATAAGTTAATTATAAGGATAGTTACTTATTAGTTTATTATAAGGATAGTTACTTATATGTATAAGTTTATTATAAGACTAGCTACTTATCCAGTTATAAATTTGTTTACTCCATTTTAAGTAAAGGGTTGAATACTAAAGAACTAAAGACGCTAATATAATTAAGTGTTTATTTCCTGATGGTCTTGAGCCTTTGGTCTAGATTTATAGACAATTATCAAATAATCCTGTTGGCAATAACTTAAAGAAATTTTAATTCGTACTAATTGCCAATTAACTGGGAGTTCTAGAATCCTATGTAGAGGGTTTGTCAATCCTTTACAGATTTAACTAATTAATTGCAAGAATTATTTACGAATCATCTAGATTTAATCAATGCCGTTTTAGGTAATTTGTTGATAACATGATTTGATTTTTTTTCATATTATGTAGGTTTATCTGGGGTAACTTAAATGTAATTATTGATTATTTGTACTATTTGGACAGAAAGAGGAAATAATACCACTACTACACTTCAATCCATTACTATATTTCACCCCCTTCTCGAATATTAATTAATAACATGAGGAACAGCAACATGACAAACAAGTAATTATTCATCTTGATTTGGTTATAATTCATCCCTTTCCAAGACATAATCATGCCTAAGACTTTAAAAAGTTTATAAATCAGATTTTTACAAAACTTAGTTGGTTTTGTCAATTTATATTTTCTTTTGGAATTTACTTCCTCACATTATCTGAACATTGATTTTTAATTTTAAGCATTACAATTATTAACAATCATAAATATCGAATAAAACTAGGCATCACGTGGCCCATCAAAAGCGTGGTATCATTAAAGCAAGCGTATAGTAAATATGTATTGAATATTGAGAAATAGATTATCATGATGAGTTTATACTTAAAGAGTATGATTGAAGTGGAAAGTCCAGTAGGGAGAGAGCAAACCTTTATTCTTACTACTAACCACACTATCTTCTTTTCAACTATTATAAAATATATTACTTCCCTACACAAAAACTTCTGCTTGTATCAAGTTGACATTTTACATGCCTGTTTCAATTGTGCTTTAGACGATGTATTTGAAGTTTTATTAAAATCATTACGTTAGAACGTAATCGGTAAAAACGTTGTTTACAGTATTTTTACCGTTTAGGTCCGCTTTAATAGTTTTAACGATCTTTAATAATTAATTGTGGTGTCATTGTTGTTTTTACTAAAAAATGTTTGTCGCTCGAATAGGTGATGATAAAATCCCGTCCTGAAATTCCTCATCCTCTGTTTGATTTATAAATGTGGAAGATCACTTTATTATTTCGTTGTCCGTAAGGTGGCGGCATCAGTGGCGGCCAGCCCAACTAATCTCCCACTCTTTCGCCATCCCTCTCCGAGTAACCTTCCTAGAAACCTTTTGAAACCTTTCCATCTCTCTCTCTCTCTCTACCTCTCCACCTCGCTGCCTCTAACCTCTATCTTAATGTTTTATATCTATATTATTTAATTTATCTANTAACGTATTTATAATTTCTTTAAGTATATTTTTATTACGAAAATTTATTGGTGAAGCAGTGAAATCGGTTACAACTTTCCAGTCCAGTGCCCCTATTTTATTCTTAGGAATTTTCAAAATAATATATTGTTGGATTTATAATGTAGAAGATCACTTTATTATTTCGTTGTCCGTAAGGTGGCGGCACCAGTGGCGGCCAGCCTAACTAATCTCCCACTCCTTCGCCATCCCTCTCCGAGTAACCTTCCTAGAAACCCTTTGAAACCTCTCCATCGCTCTCTCTCTCTCTACCTCTCCACCTCGCTGCCTCTAACCTCTATCTTAAAGTTTTATATCTATATTATTTAATTTATCTATATGCTATATGAGTTTATTTTTATTTCATTATTATTATTATTATTTATCGTGCAAAAGGGAGAAATTATTTAGTGAGTTAAGTCTTTATATTGTGCCACCATCTCCGCCGAGGATAACCCTGCTACCTGCACCAGGCCTGGGCAGCGCACCACGAACCTGGCAGCACCATCATCTACTCACAAGGTATTCTCAACACCAATTACTTATCTCCCTTATTATATATCTTTTATTATTATGTATCTCACTATTTAGCCATTTCTATAATTTAGGTCGGCTCATCCAATTTTACCTCTCCCCCTACCTCTACCTCTTCTCCTACCTCTATCTCTCCTCCAACCTCTACCTCCTTTTATGTACCACCTCTTTTGCGTGTTCTTAAACCGGTGCATATACATCCTCATATACGCGAGATGTACTGTTTGCTTCGAGTCAACATCACGATGCACTACATCCCTGAAGATGCTTCCAGTAGTGGAAGCGAAACGTCATAGTTTAAGCTCTTAGTAAGTTAAAAGGTATTATTTTTCCCGACTTTTTATTCTCGAACTTCGGTTTTCCATTGCATTATTTTTTTTGCACAAATTGAAACTTTTGAATGCTATTTGAAGAGGAAAGGACAAAAAGTAGCCCTGACAAGACTTAGTGTCACAAAGAGAGCAAGTGTAGTCGAAGGTCTTAAGGCGCTCGATCAGCTATCAATGAGTCGAGGCAACTCTAGATCGTGGGTTCGATCCCGTGGCATGATACTCTGAATTGCATCTATGAATCACGGTCGGTGCAGGGCGAGGGACACCCCCTAGAGGGCACTCTTCCCTCACTCTTTCTATCTCTCCTACCCGTACTAGTAGTAAGTACTAGACTACTACTACTAGTGTCACAAACATAGAACTGAAAAACAAATGTTGAATTCTGATTTATTTTGCACTTCTTTTGAGAAGTCATCGCTTTAATATCTTGTATAATGTAACATTTAAAATTATATAAAATAAGAACAAATCGCAAAGAAAAAATAAAATGTGGACAAATAAAAAACAATTTGTACAAAGAAATTTCAGAAAGAACAAAAACATAAAGAATACAATATTTAACACCAATACACACATATTTTAGCTGTTTTTACAAGGGAGAAAAAACCCAGTGTACCATTTGAATTGGTTCCTTGTTCTATCTTGTATTTTTTGTTTCTTTAGACAGGGTTATAGAGTGGTTTAAGCATTTTGAATGCCGCCTTTTTTGAAAAGGATTTAGCTTGGTTACAGAGGACCCTTTTGGGAATACCTCCCTTTACCCTTCGGCCAAAGAAGAACCAACAAAGAATATTTGAGTGACCTACTAAAGTTTAAATGCTTATTTTTTTAAAGAAAAAAAAAGATTAAAAATATTATTCAAAGAGAAGAAAACACATTTTTTTCATTCCAAACTAAAGAAAAATTATTATTGACTTTTTCTTTATTCTTCTTAAAAAAGATTTATTATTATTAATTTGATATACATTACTATTTGTTGCTATTATTATGTATCATTACTATTATTATTCATTAATTTATTAACAAATTTTAATATTTAGATAATATTTTATCATCAAATGTCGCCAACTTGACAGTACTCTTAATATTGAACAATTTAAATAAATCCAAAATTATTTAAATAAAATTGGAATAGTTGGTGATCCACTGAGTGCTCTCTGTAACGACAGAACATCAGTAATGACGTTCCAGCATCTACTGAAACACATCTCTCTACAACGACTGAACATCAGTAATGACGTTCCAGCATCTACTGGGATGCATCTCTCTGCAACGACAGAACATCAGTAAGGACGTTCCAGCATCTACTGGATTACATCTCTCTGCAACGACAGAACATCAGTAAGGACGTTCCAGTATCTACTGGACTACATCTCTCTTAGCGATGCTATATACGATAAGGAAACAAATATCTACGAACCTCACATATCCTACTTGAATTGGAATGCTAGCGCTGAAATGACTTAATTTCCCAAGCCGGCGTAGGTTAAAGAAATGAAGATAATTTTAACTCTATTTTATTAAAGATGTGACACCAATTGTCTTCATCTACGATTGATACAAAATATAAATATTTCATCTTTTTTTTAGATGCGTAGAAAGTGATACTTTTCGTATTTCTATTACTTTCGCATACGCGTTTCATAATTCTCCTTTATTTCCGCATACATGGAACGCAAAAAAAGGAATTAGTAGCGCAATTTAAGTTTCGTTGTAAACCACAGATAGATTTTTTTTAAAAAACTACCTCTTGGTAGAGGTGGGTAATAACTGTTATTTGATGGTAACAGGTTATGACGTTCCCGTTATCGAACGGTAACAGGTTCCTTTAACAGGTTATTGGGTAATAGGTTTTAAGATCCCTGAGGAGGCTGAATGAGCAAAAAGAGCAGCGCAAACCTGACCCGGGGGTTCTGAAGTATTATCCTACTCAGTCCCACCCCCACCCAGGCCGCCGGGCCCACGGGAGAGGAGAGACTCTCCACTATAACTACAACCGAGTTCCTCTACCCTACTAGTCTAACCCTACACCAACAATCTTGCAAACCTTGGCTTTGTTTTGTTTTAACATTATTTAAAATGGATATAACAGAAAATAACATTACAGGGAATGGAAACGGAATCCGAAAACGGTAACAGAAACGAAGAACATAACTGAATTGATAATATAACGTAATGAAGAGTTAAAGTTAAAATTTAACGCTAACGCTTCAATACGTTATAAGTTATATATAACTAATATCTCATAACCTAATACCTCACGCTCAGGAGTTAAAATAATGTGATAACCGTTCCCGGTCCGTTAAAGTTATAATAACGAATCATGGAAACCTAATACCTGAGGCGTTATTAATACTGTTATCTACAGCCCCGCCGCTAGGTGGAATATTTATGAACTAAACTAGAGCCGTATCAACATACCACAGTGCCCTCAGAGTAGGACCCCCATCCCCCTTTCTTATTCTGAGATAGTGTCTACCGCCACGCGCCGCGCCACTGTCAGTCGGAATACTTATATGAATTAGACTAGTGTTACTCGATAACAGGTATTTTTCGATATTACGTTATCTGAGGAACGGTTCCCTGACAATAACAGGTTATTTTTAACGGTTACGTTATTAACGACACACCTCTACCTCTTGGTGTCAACACGGGTAAAATAATCAAAAAAGTAAAAAATTAGCTGGTCTAGTGACCAGCGAGCCCCAGCTAGGCTTAGCAGGTGCTTTGTATATGCCAAGTACTTGTAAAAGAGCTGTACATGTTTATCTCAGGTAATTGCTTAGGCCAGGTACTTGTATAGTCCAGGTATAAAAACTGAACTTTTTATACAAAGCCATATCGAATGACGTACAGCAAATTAAAGCTCTCAAAGAGTAAAATGCATGTTTATTGATTATAAAATGTTTGAAAATACTGCAAAAGGTTACAATACATGTTTTTCATGTAGAAAAATTTCTAAATGATTTTTTTTTTGTAATGATTCTTCCAGATTCCATTCTATAAAATCAAATCAATCAACAAGTATAAAACAAATGTTAGCACAATATATTATTTCTTAATAAAATCGTTACTCGTTTTGTTTTCATTATTACCTTTTTCACGAACCTTTCTTTTATTTTAACTGTATATAAAAATAATGTTAGACGAAAATAATTTTTTATAAACAGTCTCTTTCTTAATAATTCTCGAGTGGTTTTTGATGTTAAAAATCATGAGCCATGATGAGTTATGAAACACGCCCGCATCTTAGTTTTCTTTGTATTCAGTAAAGTTTAGAAGGTGTCAATTTTTCCACCCATTGTATATAAGAAGTATTAGATGTATTTAATTCGGTTGGTTCGAGTTAGCGTGGCACATTGGGTTGCTGTCAGAGCATCGATTGCCAACTTCTCCGCACTGTCTCCCAATAATCCCATAGGAAACTCCGGCAAAACCTCCCCCCCCCCCAGACAAAGTTGAGTCGAAGCAAAGTTTTTAAACCAACCACTCAGGATTTGTTAGGGGTGCTTTCTCCCTCACACTTAACGCTGAGCCGTCCCCTGGTAAATTTATAAAATGTCCAAGGTTCGGTTATACTGTTTGAACCCGAGCGTTTCCCACGTTTCTCGAACTGTCTTCCCACTTGCTGAAAACCTTTAGCCTCGTTCCCACCAACTACTCCAACAATAAAGTCTACACTTAAAAGTCCAGAGCGATCCTTCTTAGGACTTAAAAATTTCAACTATCTCGACAACATAATCTCTTCAGCAGTTCTTTAACACATTAAACTGCAAATTAAAAACTTCTTAAGCCTAATAGCTTACTACTATCATTTTATGAACAGTCTTTACGAAAAAATTAAATTTATATGTGCTTAAATTACCGTCACTGTTTAGGCCAAGCTTATTTTATCTCGTTTATAATTTAATATTGTTTTATTAACTTAGTCTACAGATTTTAGATTCTACTATTCAAGAGCAAATTATTCTAATTAGCATCTGCCAGACATCTGTCCGAACCCAGGAAACAACACTTGTACCTTGTTCTACTTAGAAGAGTTTTCTACTAATAATTCAATTATATTTACTTCGGATTAGAGATTCAACTTTAACACTTCAATTCAATTAACGTTAGCTGCTACTCGGCTTAACTCTTCCTTCCTTCAGAGTGCCTTCAGACCTCAAAGTGATTATCGCCCACCTTGCAGGTTTACCTAGAAAGTCGCTACTGTACTTTCTCTGTTGCTTCTCTACATTCAGTCTTTTTTTTGACTTTCCTGACCACTTTTCCTTTAGATTACTGCTAGCAGTATTGAGTGGAAGGACGCAGCTGATACTCTTCTAGCCTGTCCGTCTTCTTTCTACCTTCAGCCACATCTCGCCACTATAACCAGGTTTTCTTTACTTATAATTGTATTTTTTAACTCACGTCCCCTCTTTTCTAATCCAGGCTATGTCCCACAGATGAACTTTGCTTACCACATATTCCTAAAAGGCAATAATTGATTAAATTCTACACAAACTTCAAGCTTGTTGTTAGCCAGACATTTCTTTGCACGCTATTTCCTGGATAAATAGTAATTTGGTATTTTTTTAGTTAGCTATACCCATTGTGTAAGAGCAATATATACAAAGTACCATATATTCCTTAGTCTAAATTACTATTAAGACGAAGGGACATTTCTTCCAAAGGACCTTGGGACCAAGTAATATCACACTTGTGTATATAATTATGATCACATCCCTTAGTCTAATCAACTATTACGATAAATGAATATTAAATATAAAACTGCCCCAGGAGTGTCAATGTCTTGGGGAGACAAACACAAAAACCTTTGAGACATTTGTAGGGCAGACTTTGTTTATAGAACCAAGGGGGTGCTAAAGTAAAAAAGAGCCAGTAATTTTTATTTTGACGCTGTGTTTACAAGCTGTTAATGATTTAGTTCAATTAATAATAGGTTTGTACCAACCACACTTCAAACTGGTTTGTAACTGTCCGACGCCTGCGCATCGGACCACAGTTGATCGTTTTAGGTTTCTGTACAAAGTAAAAAAGAAACCTTATATAACGGCTCTGTCGGTCTGTCTGTCTGTCCATTGGCTATTTTCAATTCATAAACTACTATAGCTAGAAACAGGAAATTTGGCACACAAGTACATTTCGGCATTTTAGACAGCTGGACAAATTTTGGAGTTATTACACTTACTATTTCCAAGATGGTGGCACGGTCAATATGGTGGGTGACTAAAAAAACTTTTTAGTTACCATGGCATGTTATACATCAATTTAAAGGTCTTTAAGTGTAGAAAAAGAATATGCAACTATTGTACTTAATACAAACTTATTCGTACAGAAACCGGTGATTATCGCCTCGCGTACTTATACGTGAATGAGCATGAGCATGCATAAACTAGTTTGAAGTGTGGTTGACCTAATATATACGATATGGTTTTACCTAATTATCTGTGTTAGTTATTAGTAACTAGTACCTTAACAATATGAATAAGAAACGATAGAAGAANAACTCACGTCCCCTCTTTTCTAATCCAGGCTATGTCCCACAGATGAACTTTGCTTACCACATATTCTTAAAAGGCAATAATAGATCAACTTCTACACAAACTTCAAGCTTGTTGTTAGCCAGACATTTATTTGCACGCTATTTCCTGGATAAATAGTAATTTGGTATTTTTTTAGTTAGCTATACCCATTGTGTAAGAGCAATATATACAGAGTACCATATATTCCTTAGTCTAAATTACTATTAAGACGAAGGGACATTTCTTCCAAAGGACCTTGGGACAAAGTAATATCACACTTGTGTATATAATTATGATCACATCCCTTAGTCTAATCAACTATTACGATAAATAAATATTAAATATAAAACTGCCCCAGGAGTGTCAATGCTTTGGGGGAGACAAACACAAAAACCTTTGAGACATTTGTAGGGCAGACTAATGTTTAGAACCAAGAGGGGTGCTAAAGTAAAAAAGTGCCAGTAATTTTTATTTTGACGCTATGTGTTGACAAGCTGTTAATGATTTAGTCCAATTAATAATAAGTTTGGACCAACCACACTTCAAACTGGTTTGAAACTGTCCGACGCCTGCGCATCTGACCACAGTTGAACGTTTTAGGTTTCTGTACAAAGTAAAAAAGAAACCTTATATAACGGCTCTGTCTGTCGGTCTGTCAGTCCGTTGGCTTGTTTCAATTCATAAACTACTATAGCTAGAAACATGAAATTTGGCACACAGATACATTTCGGCATTTTAGACAGCTGGACAAATTTTGGAGTTTTACACTTAATATTTCCAAGATGGCATGTTATACATCAATTTAAAGATCTTTGAGTGTAGAAAAAGAATATGCAACTATTACACTTAATATTTAAACTTATTTGACCAGAAACCGGCGATTATCGCCTCGCGTACTGACGTGAAGCGCGCCTTACTTGTTTTGTTAGTGCGCATGCATAAACTAGTTTGAATTGTGGTTGACCTAATATATACGATATGGTTTTACCTATTGTCTGTGTTAGTTATTAGTAATTAGTTCACCTTAACAATATGAATAAGAAACGATAGAAGAAGAAAAAAAATGAAAACAAAATAAGGAATGAGAATAAAATTGAATAAGAAGATAAAACGTGTTCAATAAGGGGTAATTGGTTAACACGAATAGAAGTAGATGGATGATATTTTTGTGTTTTTAGTTTTCAGGTCACGTGGTTTGAAGGTAGAAGATTCAGTGGGAAATGAAGCGTGGGTGCGATAGCATCGCAACCTCTGGGCCCCGGATCCTCACCAGCTATCTCCCTCACCACCAAATGTAATGGAACAAACGAGCTTCCTAAAACCAAAGCATAACCACAATACTCTCAGACTAAATTTCACCAACTCATCCTAATCCCATCGACAATTAATCCCATGATGATTGCACGGAAATGTTTCGGCAAATTCGAGATGAATCGATGTTACCATACTTTTCTATTTTCCCTTAATCTCCACTCATATTGTTTCAAATCCTTTAATGAGAAAAACAGGGTCAAAGTAATATGAGATGTTCAACTATTGAAAGATATACAATATTCTACAAAACAAAAAGTTTATACATAAATTTACCACCTCGTAACCAGACATAAGAGTAACAATTGTACAAATGCACACATGTGTGTTTAATTGAGTAAAATTATAAAGATTTTAACTACAATGAGCAAATTATGACCTCCTATCCGAATTTCACAAAATTGGTTCACTAATATTGAGGGTTCACCAAAATTGAGCGACAGACTGACATGGAACCAAAAATATTTCCTGTTGTCTGGAACGGACTTCTTTCTTGGAAGTTTTGAAATTGGAGATATAAAATATTTTCATTCTTCAGAACGATCACAGCTTCCGTTTCACACTTCCGTATCACCTTCAGTAAGCTCAGAAGAAAATAGAAAAATAATTTAAAAAATAGGTTACACTCTACGTATGCATGAGAAGAAGCTATATTATGCGAAGAAGTTTAAATGTATGTAGGACCACCTGTTTTTGCATACTATCCAAATCTGAAGAGTAGTTTTTAGGTTTCTGTACAATGTAAAAAAGAAACCTTATATAAACGGCTCTGTCTGTCCGTTGGCTTGATTCAATTCATATACTACTATAGCTAGAAACATGAAATTTGGCACACAGGTACATCTTGGCATTATAGACAACTGAACAAATTTTGGAGTTTTTACACTTAATATTTACAAGATGGCTGCCCGGCCAATATGGCTGGTGACTAAAAAAAAGTTTTTAGTTACCATGGCATGTTATAAATTAATTTAAAGGTCTTGAAGTGTAGAAAAAGAATATGCAACTATTAAAATAACACACTTAATATTTCCAAGATGGCGGCCAATATGGCGGGCGAATACAAAAAAGTTTTCAACAAATCAGTGTACCGTCCACAGAATCGTCACGGGCATGCGCAATACATAAAAGCCGTTCCAGCCTGACTTGTGACAGTGTTTTGTACCGTCCTCCAAACTGTTCTAACCCGCGCAGGGATCGTTTGCGAACCGTTTGCTTTACGGTCCACTGTTCTAACCCACGCAGGGATCGTTTGCAAACCGTTTGCTTTACGGTCCACTGTTCTAACCCACGCATGGATCGTTTGCAAACCGTTTACATTACGGTCCACTGTTCTAACCCGCGCAGGGATCGTTTGCAAACCGTTTACATTACGGTCCACTGTTCTAACCTGAGCAGGGATCGTTTGCAAACCGTTTACTTTACGGTTCACTGTTCTAACCCGCGCAGGGATCGTTTGCAAACCGTTTACTTTACGGTCCAAACGACAATAACAAGTACCTACTGGTTTTTATGACATGCGCAGTTATGTTAATCGTAATATATGTCAAAAGGAAGGTTTCTTTAGTGTGTTAATGTTATTAATACAGTGCAAATAGTCCTAAACCCGTTCCAACATGATATAATTTTACTGCAGTGCAATGTTAGCGCATGCGTATAAAACCTGTCCTAAACGATTCACCAACAATCCGCAGGAGGGTACAAAAAGGGTGGTTGGAACAAACCTAAACATATAGGTGAAATATTTATGCATATCATTCACATAGTTTCTATATATTAAAACTAAATTTATTCAACTAAAAGCAACATAATTTAGTTAACGTGCCAGATATAGTTACAACCAAAAATAGTGTCATTTTATACAGTTTTATTCATTATAATTTTAATTATAGCATCCCACTATTATTTTTCTTTTTCTTAAATTATTTTTGAAAATGAGATTTATATGTAAGTGAAACATGCGATGCCTATCACACTGAGTCTGTTTTGTTGTTGCCGTGACTAAGTCACAGCAAGGACAAATTATAACCATATTATTGTAAGTTCACTGATTGACGCATGTAAAACAACAGGTGATATGTATAACTAAAGATACACATCACCTTCTTTGCATGACTAAAGATACATAGAAACAATAACTTATATATTTAGACATGCCCTTGGTTAGTAAATTAATTTTAGTGCAAAATGCCTATTTTCACCTTCAAAAAAAGAATGGGAAGATGTTAGCAAGATGCTGTCAAATTAAACATTTAATAGTGAAAAAGTTTAGGTTAACGTTTCATTAAATTTATTAGCATCATCAAAGAAAGAAACAAAAATAACCCTGCTTCAGAAGATGGTTACTTTTTTGGAGATTCCTCTTTTTTTTTATAAATAATAAAATAGATAATGATAATTTAATATTTAATACAGGCAGAACAGTAGAAATGTTCAGTAAACTTTCATTTTACAAACGAAATTTTTAAAGAAGTATAATAAATTAAAAGTGAAATATCATTTTTACAAACAAGCTTTTTATTCTTATTTCTCTCAGCAAACCTTTTCCTATTGAACTGCAAAACTTTGCCTCTTGAAATATAACTAGTCCCCCATCTTGGGCTGTCCGCCATATTGAATTTAGAATGACATCGCTTAGCGAACCATCCATTGTTATCCAAACTAAACATGTATGCGACATTTTAATTCAATCAGTTGAGGAAAACTGCTTTAAAATCCAGTTGCAAGATTTGACCCGAACATACATACA
>KZ651572.1:607935-619695 GCA_001010745.2 Gerris buenoi | reverse complement strand
CTATTAATCCAGACATCCTATTAATCCAGACATCCTATTAATCCAGACATCCTATTAATCCAGACATCCTATTAATCCAGACATCCAGTGGCGTACGCAGGGAAGGGGCCAAGGGCCCCCCCCCCGATATGATTACATAACTTGGACCCGCAATACGTATAAAATCAAACAAACAGTAATGACAGATGCATTTGAATTTTAGGGTCTGTATACACTTAATTACTCAAAATGCGCTCGGCCCGGATTTTGCCGATGGAATTAAATTTATTAAACAATATACCGGACCGATTGTTGGCAGGCCCCGATGGAATTAAATTAGGGAGCATAAACTAAGTAGTAATTGCCGGCCTGGCCCGGATTATTGCTGATGAAACTAAAACTATTAAAAACTATACCGGCCCGATTACCGGCTAGGCCCGAATTTTTGCCTATGAAACTAAAACAATTAAAAACTTTACAGGCCCGATTACCGGCTAGGCCCGAATTTCTGCTGATGAAACTAAAACTATTAAAAAGTATACCGGCCCGATGGCCGGCTAGGCCCGGACTTTTGCCGATGAAACTAAAACAATACCGGCCCGATTGCCGGCTCGGCCCGGATTTTTGCCGATGGAAATAAATTAGGAAGCCTAAAATAAATTGGCCCAATTGCCGGCGTGAGTTGCCCGGTTTTTTGCTGATGAAACTAAAACTATTAAAAACCTCTTTGATTTGAAGTAATATTTGAAATACTAACCTATTGAGTGAAAAACTACAATCAACTTGATTTTTGGTCTACTAACTAATTTTGTACAAAGGATCGTTAAATAACATTATCCACCATAAAAGGCAATGGCTGCATTCCACTCGTTTTTTTTTTTTTTTTTTTTCAAATGCCTCCTGCCAAATTAAGTCCCGCAGACGAACTTAGCCGACTAGATATTCTTAAAAGGCACGAAAAGATTTAATCATTCACAATATTCTAGCTTCATGTTAGTCAGACACGTTTTTGAATGCTATTTCCTAGACTATCAGTATAATTTCAAAATAACTATAATATTTTGTATCATTATTGAATCATTGAATAATTTAAAAAAAAAAAAAAAAAAAAGTTTATAATATAATTGAAAATTGTCTGCAAATTATTTGTTTTTGTTGTTGGTTGCTATTGGCTAATTGTGATCTACCATTCAAAAATTAATTAAAACGGTACGAGAAATTAACTTGGTGCGTAGGCTTCCGCGGGTGGACTCGTTATAAACAGCTTGGTTTTCCTGTGAAATCCGCGTCTCGAAGGGGATGAAGTCCTTGGTGTCGCTTCCACTACTGGAAGCATCTTCAGGAGTGTGATGCGTCGAGATTTTTACACGAAGCAGACATACTGACCCACATTTTATCAGGTATTTTGGTCAGTATGTCTTTTAATTGCTTCAAGTTAACGTCTCGATGACAACCCTGAAGATGCTTCCAGTAGTGGAAGCGAAACGTCGGTCTTCAACACCTTTGTGACGAGGATTTCACCGGAAAACCAGGCTGTTTATTGGTACGAGAAGTTCTCTGATGTCTGAATCTGATTTCAGCCCAGGAGTTTTTGCAATCGGAGGCCAAAATAAAAATGCATTCTTGAGAACGATCGCAATGCTTCTAAAACAAAGACAACTATTATAATAATTTATCAAGACCAATGCCAAAATAAAAATAAGTAAATTCTCTTTAGGGGTGGCTCCCACATATAATTATGCAAAGAAAACTTTAAGCAAGCATGAAGCAACTAACATTGAACAAATTATTTTTCCTACAGTTGACCGATAAAGTGGTTGTTATCGCACTCAAAATAGTACGCAAAACAGCATATTCCTACACTTACTACTTTACCGCACTCGTTTTACTTTACCACACTCAATTTACTTTACCGCACTCCAGTTTTCCAACTTACGAACATAAAGATCTTAAATCTAAAAAGAGATTTAATAATCCAAATTAAAATAATAATAACAATGACAACTAAAGATTATTTTTTAACTAAATACATGAGATAAACACTATATAATCAAGTATATTAATATTAAAATATAACAAAGTAAAGATCTAAAAAAGAATCAAATGTGATGAGTAAGTGTTAACATGAAAAATAATAACAGTGCTTGGTCAGGTTTGCTGAATCAGGCAAAAAAGGGCAACACTGTCTACAAATAGAACAGCTGTTTTAGTTGATATTGTAAAACCTATTACATGTTGATGAACACTCTTATTATTTTATATTTTATTTTCAGATTAAAAACTAACTCAAAATGGTGGATAGTGGCCATGTCCCGCCAATTATGATGTACAGTATGATTTTCATGATCCTGAGTTCAGAATTGGTTAGTAGACAAAAAAATCAAGTCGATGTTATTTTCACAGTTGATAGGTTTGTTATTCAAATATTACTAAAAATCAACATGGTCGCCTGTCAAGGGACGAACTGACATCAACTTGATTGTCGGTCTACTAACTGGTTCTGTACTCAGAATCATGAAAGTCACATTGTCCACCATAATTGGTAAGAGATTTGTTTTTTTTCAAACGCCTATTGCCAGGCTATGTCCCGCAGACAACATATACTTAAAAGACGCTGGAATATTGACTTGTGTGCAAGATTCTAGCTTGACGTTAGTCAGACATTTTTTGCACGCTATCTCCTGGACTATTTGTTTGAATTTTTGAATAAAGCAAGACTGAAGATGACATTAATAATTGGTCGAAAGGTTTCTCAAACTGTAGAAAAAAATTTAATGTGCAACTCGAGCTTAAAGTGTCTTTTATTTACAGATTAAAAACTAACTGTAGGAAAAAATTGAATGTGCAACTCGAGCTTAAAGTGTCATTGCTGCACTCGAGAAACCTTACCGCCCTCGTCTTGGGCTCGTGCGTAAATATTTCTCTCGAGTGCAGCAAAGTGCCACTTTCCGCACTAGTTGCACAAATAACTATAACATATCTTAAAACGTAGAAACGCAACGCGATAAGAGAGGAAAACGAATATAACAAAAATGAATGTATTATTATACGCTTAGGTATTTATTTGCATATAAACATTTATTTATTCTTGTTGCGGTTTGTGATGTTATGACGGTTGATTTTACTGAAGGTTTGACAGTATGATGACTGATGGATGTTTCCAATACAAAGTATAAAACAGAACAAAACTTAATGGAGGAGTAATATGTTGGAGAAGTTTAAGAGACGCTATCATACTGGTGCGGATAAATGGGCTAAATATGTTTCCATCGCGAGGATTCCCTTTCAAGTTAAGTTAAACAAACAATATCGGGATGCTTTAATGGAGAGCCGTGTATTAAAACAGCGGAGGAGCCAAGTTGTATTTCAACGGAGTAACTGTATAACTAAGTATATTCGGATGAGTGGGGGGTTTGAGATTTACACACGAGTAGATCTGTTTGTCAGACTAGAAGTAAGTTTTTGGACCTCAAGTTCCCCATTACAAGAGACTCTAGAGGAGTAACGGAGTGAGAAAGTCTTCTGAAACTTGATCATTTCTCATCTGTCCCCACAGAGACTCCGCTCTCTCTCTCTCAAACTAATTTTCGCTCCGCAATCTCCCATCACTCTCAAGTCCACTTTCTTTGAACAAGTTTTATTCCGGAGATCCCCCCACCCTCTACTCGTCTTCTTTTCCAACCATTCAGGATTTTTTTTCCCTCCGGGGAGAAAAAAAGAAGAGGAAGAAGTAGGAGAGAAAGTTTCCACTTAAAGAATGCATACTTAGATAAACAAAGTCGATTAAGTCCGGGGTCCGGGGTGGAACGGGTAAGGACTAAGTCCTTTAGAAACACTTGCCTACCTCCTCCCAGAACGGGTTTCTCTTCCAGTACCGCGGGCCGAGGGGAGACTCGGTCCAACTTGGTAAAAAATTAGACTCCGTGATTAAGTCGTGGCTGGGCCGGGAAACGTGATTGGCCAACTTTTCCAGTACACTGATGGGACCTCCACCCTAACCCTAATAATTCTTATAGAATGAAAACGTGGACTACACTAGATGGAAAAAAAAAGAAAAACAATCAATGTCTCTCCCTTCTTTTTTTTGTTCACCTTTCAGAGATCCGAATATTCGCTTTCAACTTTTTTTTTTTTAATTTCTATTCCAAAGCGAAAAGGGAGCGAGATATAAAAAAAATATCCGCAATAACACCGAGCCCTTCATTCCAGCCTCAAATAATAAAATATACATCTATACTGAGATTTATATTTTTTAAAAAAAGGAAATTTAATGATTGGAAAAAAGGACTTGTATTTGCTCGCCTTGCACTACAGAGGAAAATCTTGGAAATCATAAATATTAAACAGATGCGAATCAATTTAACAAGAAAATTCCCGGACAAACCTAAATCAAAAATAACTTTTTATCGCTCTTTTAAGAACAAATTTATTCGGTATCTATAACCTGCGGTGTAGCATTTAGTTTGTATTGTATTTATCGTCTCGAAAGAATAAAATAATACTAGACCATAAACCCTCAGGCAATTATTTCCAGCTCGTGACATTGCATTAAGAATATAATTCTATTTATAAATGTGTTTCATAGTGTATTTAAAGACGTAAATCCTTAAACAAAAATGTTTTTTTACTTAATAGTTCATTACGCGTCGAGTGTGGAAAGTAGCATTTTGCATGCGAGTGTGGAGTTTGCACCCGAGCGAAAGCGAGGGTATAGCAAAACTACACGAGCAATGCAAAATGCTATTTTCGCACGTGTTGCGTACCGTACTTTATCTACAATTGTTAGATTTTAATAATAAATGCAAAAAAAAATAATAATAAACTTTCTGTATGTAAGCTCGTATTTCTCGTTTGATAAAGATGACATCAATTCTTTAGTTGTATTTTGTGCCGAATTAATTATTTCGGAAGGCGTATTATTCTCCTCATATTCGTCATAATAACTTAAATCACTCATTGATTTTCACAAAAAAAACTCGATATAAACCGTTACTTTTATTAAATAAACATCAAATTAGTTATGTTAAATGTAAACAAACTCGCTAATCGTGCGTAACGTTGAAGAATTCTTCTTCTTTACGGCGCTAGAGGCGTAAAGAAGAGGAAATCTTTAAAACTATGAGACACGCGTGCGCAATTAATACAGGTGCGTAAAGAATCACTTTCTACGAATCTAAATAGAGATACAATGTTTATATTACGTATCAATCGTAGATAAATGTATTTTTTAGTGAAATGGCTGAACTGAAACACTATAATAGAGACTGTCAATCTGTTTAAGGTTCCGATCCCTATTTTTATTTGATTAAGTAAAAATAACTAAAACTGGGCCATTATTTATTAAGTGAAATAGACGATTCAAACTATATATCTAGTGTGAAATATATATCTTTGATAATTAATTTTAAGACAGTGTCAATTCTACTTATACACTAGGGTGGGCCGAAAAAACTCATTTTGCTTCCGAGCTTACCGAAGGTAATGGAAGCTATGTGAACGAAGCTAGAAATCCGTTTCAGACATCAGGGAACATTTTTGGTTCCGTGTCTGTCTATCGGTTTGTCTGTCGGTCGGTCGGTCTGCCATCAATTTTTGCGAACCACCATATCTTAAAAACTACACGTTTGATTTTAATTAAATTTAGTTAGTAGGTCAAAACTAGCCCATTGTTGGTCCCATGTAAGTTTCAACCTTCTGCGCTTATTAGTTTACCTTCCACACGCTCACAAACATACATTTATTTACAGCTATATCTTTAAAAGTAATCATCTAATTTTTATGAAATTTGGATGGTTTCTTGAAAGTAACCTGCAGATAGCACCTGTCTAATTTCAACCTTCTGCGCACTCCAAAACGTACTAAATTAATATGTCTTATACTAAAAAGCCGCATGGCTCACTGACTCACCGATTGACATTAATGTTAACCCACTTCCAGGAGAGCTAGAGACTTGCGGTTTGCGCCATTCGACGCGCAACGTCCATATTGTGAACCAAAATAATTATACAAAGTTCACTTTTCCCCCTCCTTCCACCCTTAAAAAAAATTAAAATGGCCGACTTGATTTTTAAGTTGGTTTGGGGGCTTATTGCAGATACACGGTAAGTCGTATTAGAAAATGCATAGCACAAGTGGTAACTGATTTTAAAAGATCTACAACTTTAGTCCTATGAGTTTTTGTCGAATCATCATCGGTTGTACCATAGATGGTGATCATTTTGTTATTTTTTTTCCTTTTAATCTTTGAATGGCCACAGTTTCTATAATAGTTGGCCAATTTTATTTCTGATCGAGGCGGTTGAATCTCACACCAATGCTCTTTAAATTAAGTATATTTTATTTCATTAGTTCATCCTACTTGCTGAGAACATGAGAGTAAACTTATTTCCGTGCGCCGTGTCACGTGACCACTTTTTTTTGGTTTTTAATATTGTGTCGTATATCATTTTAAAGAACTTGATATGTACATAAAAGCTATTTTATTAGTTGATTTTTTAAAACTGTTGTACTTGTACTTTTGTGCCGATTTTAATTTTGTTGTAGGTTAAAGGGTTTAAATACTTTTTTGATATTAAGCTTTTTATTTATATGTATTTATTAGTTAAATGAATGCCCTTTTGTATTGTTTGTTTATACAAATAAAATTTTAATACCCTTAGAGGACAGGGGTGCAAATGTTAAAGTTAATCTTTTATAATATGATGTTTATCGTTGAAAAGCTCTTGCATGGTAGATTAATTTTTGTTATATTCTGTTTGGTGTTATTTTTTGTTTTGAGGAGGGGGAGGGGATAAAAATCCTGTATATGCAGCGGCTTCTACGATTTGGTTGCAGTTTTATATTTGTTTATTAAATAAAGTATTGGTGCTTATTGGAGGCTTTGTTTCTCCAGCAAATGTTTAAATTTCTCCAACTTTATTAAATATTTACTGGAACAGTGCCGCGCCGTTCCAACTTTTTGATTATTNATAAATAATAATAATATATATAACCTGATTTGACCAACATCTGACCAACTTCTTCATTAACCATTCATTCTCTACATTTATAAAATAATTAAGTTGCAATCTTTACTTTTTCGCCCTACTTTTACTTTTTCTCCCTACTTTTTGAAGGCAGGTATGAAAAGACTTACTTTAGCCCCTCTAAACTAATTCAAAATCATAACATTTTTTCCCTACTGGAGATAAATTAAATTACTATTTACAATTAATTTCAAAACCTAAGGTGCAGATACCATGCCATCAAATTGGGGAAGTAGCTTGCATGACAAAAGATGGTGTTTGCCAGTAACTGGCATACTAAGGATTTTTATTGTTTTTATCTGCTTGTATTTACTTAACACATACATGTGCAAGTAGCTGGGTATGTTTTCGTGCAAACTATAGGCATGCCTGTATTTCCACTTTAACGTTTAATTAATTAATAATAATAATAATAAATCTTTATTTCCACCATTTTTGTTTACAATAAATAAATTTACATTTCATACAGTGCAAAGGTGAGGACCCTAAGTAAGTGTTTTTTTCACCTAGAGGGAGGGCCCCGTCTCTATATTATTCTAAAATGAGTATATAACCAAAATGACTGGCCCGTAAACTGAAACACTCTATTGATTTTGTTTTTTTAATTACTGAAAAAAAGAAACGATTTATTACAAATAAAAAAATGGACTTAATAACTTTTCAGTTTTTCTTTACCTCTGCGTTTCCTTTAACTTTTCTTTTATATCTTTAAACCGTAATTACTTTTTTTTGCTTCCGTGCTTGCCGAAGGTAACAAAAGCTATGAGTTCGTTCTGAAGAACGGAAATGCTTCATGCCCCGATTTCAAAATTTCCAAGACAGAAATCCGTTTCAGACATCTAGGAACATATTTCGATCCGTGTTGTCTGATTGTGAACCAACTTGTCTTAAAATCTAACTGCCTCGCTCTTTAACTTTTTTTATATCAATTATAGCTGAATTGATCCTTTAATGCATTAAAAAATTAAAACAATTTAGACAGATTAANACAGACTGACAGACAATGGGACAGACTGACAGACAATGGAACAGACTGACAGAAAGGTGGACATTTTGTTAAATGTAAGAAACACCCTACTCTCGATTTTATTATTTCAAGATATAGTAGGTTTTTTACAAACTTATAGAATAACTTACATATGTATAAAGCAAAACTGAATTTAATATTATAATAATATATTAACTCTAAAATTTAAATTTGACAACTTCTACTGTACTATGGTCTTCCCGACTAAAGAAGAAACACTTCAAATAATTAAATCATATTTCAAAGGGATAACTCTACTCTAAATTTTGGGAGAACGAAAAACAAACGAAAAATATCTATTGGCAGTTTCCTCTTTGCCTTTTCCCCTATTGAAATGGGCACTCATTGGATTCACTGATGTAACTACCAAATAGTCTGTCTGTATGTAAGGGTGTATAGTATGTCTGTATGTAAGGGGTAGTGTGAAGTAAACATTTGATAGGGAGGTAATGGGTGTGTAAAGGCAGAAGCTCATTGGCTAATGGCAGGACCGAGAGCTGTAGGTTTAATGGAATTAATACAATATAAAAGTGCGTGAGCGCTGCGGGTCTGGTGGTATATTGAAAGCTATTAGAAACACATGTGTGCATTCTTTTCGGCAAACCGACAATACGGCCAACACTTGCTCTAATATTCCTCACACGCCCCTCTCTCCAGCTTAATATATATAAACTGCACTAGACTGTGTAACTTTAATTGTAATCGGTCATATTAATTAAAAAAAAAAAATAGGATTACAAATAAACTATGTAATATCTAAAAGTTTACTTTAGATAAAAGATCCTCCAATTGACTGACGGGTTTGTTTACACGATCCAGGTTTACTTGGTCTAAGTAGTATAACTTGATAAAGTATACATAGTAGAAGTAAAGATAGACTGTGTGGAATTTTTTACATTTTCATGTTTAGGCTATGGAAACATACCTCAAAAAGCGTTACGTTACTTAAAAACTCGGGAATGTGTAACAGGAAGTTTAAAAGCTATAGGAGGTGTGCAATCCAGTCTCCAGCAGTGAGAGACACCAAGGGGGAACTGTTCCAACACAATACGTCAGGAAGCTATGTGCCACATTAATTGGGAGAATATTTTTATTTTGAAGTTGTAATAGCACGGAAAAGTTGCGAAATATATAGACTAAAAGAAAGAAAAAAAAATTAAAATCGGTTGACATCTTCCGGTCGTGCATGGGCCCTAAAGTTTGACAAAGTATGTAAAAACTCAATTTTTGCTATATTTTTTTTTTTTTAATTTTGGAATTAGACGTTTTCGTAACGTAATAGTTTGTAGCGTCTTCAAATAGAGCCTAAAATCATTTTGTTTTAATTTGTTTTATATCAGTTGATATCTTCCGGTTGCGCATTAGCCTCAAAATCTTCCGAAATATTGAAAATTTCACATTTTTACGAGTTGTTTTATGTACAGTGACCAATGTACAGACAAAACTTTAATTTTATATATAGATGCTATATTTTCTATGGTTTTATTACTTCAAAAATAATATAATAACATTATTTTTTTATATTGGAATAACGGTTATTTGATCGATTGATTATACATTATTTATGGGAAGGAATAAGAAATGATATGGGTAACTGCATTGCAATGAGTTGACAGAGGGTAAATATCTCTGGGATCAATGTCCAAGAACCATAATGGGATAAAGCATAATGAGGCACGTCCAACTCTAAACATCTATACGATTACTCTACATTGATAGAAGGAATAAAATGTCTGTTCCAATTCGTCGTTTATACTCTAATAAAAATGTTATCTTCGTAATAAAGTCGAGAGAAAACTTAGATAATAAAATGAATAAGTTAAAGCTAAAGGTTCCGGGTTCAATTCCGACTCTGGCAAAGGTCCTTAAATTAGTAAATACTTAAGGGTAGCGCAATTACGTTAGAATAAGTTAAAGCTAAAGGTTCCGGGTTCAATTCCGACTCTGGCAAAGGTCCTTAAATTAGTAAATACTTAAGGGTAGCGCAATTACGTTAGAATAAGTTAAAGCTAAAGGTTCCGGGTTCAATTCCGACTCTGGCAAAGGTCCTTAAATTAGTAAATACTTAAGGGTAGCGCAATTACGTTAGAATAAGTTAAAGCTAAAGGTTCCGGGTTCAATTCCGACTCTGGCAAAGGTCCTTAAATTAGTAAATACTTAAGGGTAGCGCAATTNCGAAAGTTCCCGGGTTCGATTCCAGGAAAATAACCAAATAATTTATTTCTTTGTATTAAAAAGCTCGAAATCTTTTGAATGGTGTAAAAGATTTAGTTACAACATTAACCGCACCTTCCCGTGGAGCGCTAGTAGTCTAACACAGGTAGATAAAGAGGGGAGTTGGAAATCTTTCCGTTTAAGGATTCTATGATCGCTGGGTATAGATAAAGAGGGGAGGTTGGAAATCTTTCCGTTTAAGGATTCTATGATCACTGATTTGAAGTATCAATTCAGCAAAATTTAAAGAGCTCATACTATTGAAATTAATCTTGGACTATCTGCGTGCTTTTGACAAAACATCCAAATTTCATAAAAATTGGACGAGTAATTTTTAAGATAAGTTGATTTGCAAAAATTGAGCGACAGACCGACATACCGACAGATGCCTGATGCCTGAAATGGATTTATGACTTGGATTTTTTAAATCCGAAACATAACAAATTCTCTTTCATCGGAACGATCATATATCTTCAGTTGTCTTCAGTAAGCTCAGAAGCAAAATTCGACTAATTGTTATTTCCTTCTATTATTATTGGAACGAAGTTCCTTATGGCACGTTCTGGGCCTGGGAGTGAATCCGAAAAATACGACCGAAATCACCGTCATGAAACCACCGTCACGCAAAATCCGTCACGATATCTACCGATGGCGATAACTTGTGTAAAAGTTGACCGACTTAGCAATTTAGTACACATGTTCATTTTACCAATGCCCAGGACAAGTTCGTTGGATAACGTTATCCGCTCAAGCGTTCACGCGCAACACTCGCGTAAACGTAAGCGTCAAAAAGACAGGAAAAAATGTTATTATGGAAATTTAAAATTGGAATTTCTGGACGGGAAAAAAATGCGAATTTCATCTATTTAATGAGGCAAACAAAATTATAAATATTTTTTTTTTAGTAAAACAAACACCGACACTGCTATGAAGTGATAAAGATCGTTAAATTTATTAAAGCCGACCGAAACGATTCAAATAATGAAAACAACGTTTTTACCGATATCTTACGTTCTAACGTAACGATATAAATGAAACTTTGTACACATCACCTATAGTACAATTGAAACAAGCACGTAAAATTTCAACCTGATACAAGCAGAAGCAGAGGTTTTTGTGTATTAATGATTTATATTTTTTATGTTAATATTTAATTGGAGTAATATACCGACGGGGTATGAGAGGACAGTTCTTTTTTGTTCTACAACCATCTAATTCAACCATCTAAAGCTACCAACTGATTCTCCCATTTAATTTTAGCATTGAAATTCAAATAATTACTATCTATCATTTAATTTTAACATGATTAAACTTATTTGATGAATTATTAATGGTAAGTATATAATATCTATTTTTTTCTTTTTTTAAATAATATAAAAATGTTTACTTTTTGTTTTATAAAATACTTTAAAATTAAAATCTTATTTAATTATTTTTTTCTCCCTTCTGGAGGTAAAATCTTGTACGTACCTCGGGAGTAAAAATCACTTGCACCCTCGCGATAATTAACTCCCT
>KZ651572.1:593153-606923 GCA_001010745.2 Gerris buenoi | reverse complement strand
GATTTTATCGAGAGTACATTAGATTTAGAATAAGTTAACGCGGATGAATATCTTTTTGGCTTTTTTAATGAGATTTTCAATATAGTTTTTTGTACAATGTTGGCAGGTTCTATACTTGTTGGGGAAGCCATTCCCCAAGCTAGTATACAATAATTTATTACGGATTCTACCAGAGCGTGGTAAAGTAATTTTAATATGGACTTATTAGCAAAATCCCTAATTCTAATAAAACTATACATAGTTTTTCTTACTCTTGTTACCATCCAGCTAATATGTTCTTTCCATTTTAAGTTACTATCTATTATAACTCCTAAATATTTGATTGAATTAATCCTAGATATTGTTTGGTCACAGTTGCAGTTAGTATTGTATTGCGAAGCGCATTTATTGTGTATTTTTAATTGTAAGTCGTCTGTAGGTTGTCCCCGCGAGTCGAGTGAGAAGCACATGTATTTAGTTTTTGTCAGGTTTAGAGTAAGTAAACTATTATCTGTTTAATTATTTACTATTATTACTATTATTTTATAATTATTTACTGTTTCTTCTTTAATTAAAATTATAGTATTTAAATGTGTCGAGTAGTTTTGGAAAGGAGAATGAAATAAAGGTAATTAGCAACACGATAAACATTTGTTAATATTATCGGGAGTAGGAGAAAACCGTGTCACATTGATTTAGAGGTGTTTAGAGCTGAATTCACTATAGAGGGGTTTACAGTTAAGAAACCAAAAAACACTTTTTGCT
Source organism: Gerris buenoi (assembly GCA_001010745.2). NCBI lineage: Eukaryota > Metazoa > Arthropoda > Insecta > Hemiptera > Gerridae > Gerris > Gerris buenoi. Next base: position 606,179 of record KZ651572.1, on the reverse strand, counting down.
TGTTTATTGAGCTCGAACTAATTATATTTGGAAGTGTTTCATTGAGCGACAAACAATGCGGTAAATTGGGTCGGGTTGAGCCTTGGTGTTAAAGGGTGGTTTCAAAGACCACGGAGCCAACCCCTTCTCTACTCCGGGTTTGCTTCCAGCCTCGCTTTGCTTCCAGCCTTGCTACTTCTAGCCTTGCTGCTTCCAGCCTCGGTTTCGTAACATTAAGTTCATTCCGCTGCTTCCCTTACCTTTTACCTTTAATCGCTTAATGAAGAGAGAAACGCCTCGAGAGAATATTAAACTGGAAACCGTTCAAATAAACTTCCATTTACGTTTTGCCCCGAAGAGAATATGATGCTTCGAGATGATATAAAGTCAAATTTAGATACGCTGTATTAATACAGCGTCACATTTTACTTTTTAATTACCATTGTGATGGACCGCTTTTACCAACTAGATGACATCAATTACTTTCAGACCAATATTGTCTATTCATGAAACTAACATAATTATTATTTAATTTTGATATTCCATAGAGTCTCTCAATCAGCCACTAGAGAGAGTAAAATATCGAAAGTTCAGTTATAGAAAATATAAATTGCTGAAGGTTTTACAAATGAATTGAAGGTTTTCCGGTTTGTTGTTTACAGGTTAATCTTTTAACCCGTCATTTCAACCTAAAGTAAAGGTTATTGATCCTGATAAATTTTGTCAGTTGGAATTTTAGACTAATTAGGTAATGTATTAATTAGTCGACTTTGACGATTAAATGAGATAAATTAGACCCTAAAATAAGTAATAAAACCCTTGATTGCTGAAGAGTCAAATTTAGTAACAGTCAAATTTGGCTAATTATCTATTTTAAAACGATTTTATAAGGAATATGTTTTAGTAAAAATACAAACATAAAATTTAATTGGTTTATAAATACGCTTTGTCGACGGCATAAAAAACATTTAAGGTGATTTAATTGGTCAAAGAAATTATATCAGAGTGGGCTTCGATCAAATATAAAGCCGCCATACGAAGAAGTTAATTGATAAATATTTATTTGCCCAGTCAAATCTGACAAATCAAAAGAAATAATTTTTAAAAATTAGCAGTTTTTCCTTAATATATTAGTTTGAAGAAAATAAAAAGGTTTTTTTGAGTTTTGAAGTTTTTCGCTCATCACAGCAAACTAGTAGTAGTAATCTAGTACTTTCTACTAGAACGGGTAGGACGAACCACTTGATCGGACTCAGCAATTAGGCAATCTTTTAGGCCCATTTTACACCCCGTGGTGGATGGTTCCAGCTAATTCTCACATCATACATTTGTACCTTGTACCGCCGAACCGAGTATGGTGTGGTCACTAGTAAGCTATATAAGCGTGGGGGAAGACTGACATCCCCATCCCCATAGGGGGTGTCCCTCACCCTGCTCCGTCCGCGATGCATTGATGCTTGGAACCCCTGCTCGCAGACATAGGCTTAGTAGAGCTAAAAAAAGGGCCCATTCTGCAGCAAACATTTACAATTTAAAAGATATTGATTCTGTGAGTTGGCACTCGACGGTCATTGACCTTGACCAAGGGCGTTAAATACGTTATGGATTAATGTTTGCAAACATTTATTAGAAGTAATTAATCATTTTGCTAATACTCCTAGGAAATTAATTAAATTATATATATCCAAATAGAATAGTTTACCACCATAATTTACTGTATTTGAAGTAATTGACTTCTTTTCTTATTAATTTTAATAATGTACTTATAAGTTGATACTGTAAAATTATTTATTATTAAAACAATTATTACTATTATTTTATAATTATTTACTGTTTCTTCTTTAATTAAAATTATAGTATTTAAATGTGTCGAGTAGTTTTGGAAAGGAGAATGAAATAAAGGTAATTAGCAACACGATAAACATTTGTTAATATTATCGGGAGTAGGAGAAAACCGTGTCACATTGATTTAGAGGTGTTTAGAGCTGAATTCACTATAGAGGGGTTTACAGTTAAGAAACCAAAAAACACTTTTTGCTTGTTTATTGAGCTCGAACTAATTATATTTGGAAGTGTTTCATTGAGCGACAAACAATGCGGTAAATTGGGTCGGGTTGAGCCTTGGTGTTAAAGGGTGGTTTCAAAGACCACGGAGCCAACCCCTTCTCTACTCCGGGTTTGCTTCCAGCCTCGCTTTGCTTCCAGCCTTGCTACTTCTAGCCTTGCTGCTTCCAGCCTCGGTTTCGTAACATTAAGTTCATTCCGCTGCTTCCCTTACCTTTTACCTTTAATCGCTTAATGAAGAGAGAAACGCCTCGAGAGAATATTAAACTGGAAACCGTTCAAATAAACTTCCATTTACGTTTTGCCCCGAAGAGAATATGATGCTTCGAGATGATATAAAGTCAAATTTAGATACGCTGTATTAATACAGCGTCACATTTTACTTTTTAATTACCATTGTGATGGACCGCTTTTACCAACTAGATGACATCAATTACTTTCAGACCAATATTGTCTATTCATGAAACTAACATAATTATTATTTAATTCTGATATTCCATAGAGTCTCTCAATCAGCCACTAGAGAGAGTAAAATATCGAAAGTTCAGTTATAGAAAATATAAATTGCTGAAGGTTATACAAATGAATTGAAGGTTTTCCGGTTTGTTGTTTACAGGTTAATCTTTTAACCCGTCATTTCAACCTAAAGTAAAGGTTATTGATCCTGATAAATTTTGTCAGTTGGAATTTTAGACTAATTAGGTAATGTATTAATTAGTCGACTTTGACGATTAAATGAGATAAATTAGACCCTAAAATAAGTAATAAAACCCTTGATTGCTGAAGAGTCAAATTTAGTAACAGTCAAATTTGGCTAATTATCTATTTTAAAACGATTTTATAAGGAATATGTTTTAGTAAAAATACAAACATAAAATTTAATTGGTTTATAAATACGCTTTGTCGACGGCATAAAAAACATTTAAGGTGATTTAATTGGTCAAAGAAATTATATCAGAGTGGGCTTCGATCAAATATAAAGCCGCCATACGAAGAAGTTAATTGATAAATATTTATTTGCCCAGTCAAATCTGACAAATCAAAAGAAATAATTTTTAAAAATTAGCAGTTTTTCCTTAATATATTAGTTTGAAGAAAATAAAAAGGTTTTTTTGAGTTTTGAAGTTTTTCGCTCATCACAGCAAACTAGTAGTAGTAATCTAGTACTTTCTACTAGAACGGGTAGGACGAACCACTTGATCGGACTCAGCAATTAGGCAATCTTTTAGGCCCATTTTACACCCCGTGGTGGATGGTTCCAGCTAATTCTCACATCATACATTTGTACCTTGTACCGCCGAACCGAGTATGGTGTGGTCACTAGTAAGCTATATAAGCGTGGGGGAAGACTGACATCCCCATCCCCATAGGGGGTGTCCCTCACCCTGCTCCGTCCGCGATGCATTGATGCTTGGAACCCCTGCTCGCAGACATAGGCTTAGTAGAGCTAAAAAAAGGGCCCATTCTGCAGCAAACATTTACAATTTAAAAGATATTNTTATTTGGAATTTATATTATGGGTTAGTTATGAAAAGGTACAAAATAAAAGAGTCAAGAGAGATGTACAATAAAAACGTCGAGTTATGCACCATGGCTTAATAAGCGAATTTTCAAAGAAATCTGCATATTATTGCCATATGATAATATAAAAAAAATGTTGGTTTATAATTTGGATGGGTGAAAAAATAATGGGTAGACACGGGTACGGGATACAAAAGTCAAAATAGTATTTACCCTTCAAGATGCACATCGTTGGCAAGCTCTTTAAGAGTACAGTAATTGTTGTTATGCACACTTTTATCATATTTTCATATAAAAAGGGGTTCAAATGAAAAAAAACAAAAAAAAAACAAGTTTTTATGCTATTTTTTACCCTAAATTGTCAAAATGTGACCCCTAAATGAACTCCAAAAATTCTGGCCGACGAAATCATCCTTTCTTTTGATATTATTGACATTTTAAAATTTGATTGAAAATTTTAAGTGCATCCTAAGGTAAGATATCGTCTGGAGTGACACATATATACATACATACTTACATACACATATACATATATACATACATACATAAAAAAAAGTGTTAAAATTTATGGATCGATTCAGAAAGGTCTGAAACGGATTTCCATGAAAAAATCTTTCAAAAGTTCGCATTATAAAAATTTCTAAGCCATTGCCATAGCTTAATTTTCGTCGAAAATTCGCTAAAAGACTTGATTTTGGACAAACAATAGAATTTTTCTGGCATTCATATCAATATTATTTTAAGTTATTTGAAATTATCGACTTAATTTGTAAAAACCGCTACACGAAATACTCAAAAGTCTTTATCAACCGAAAAAGAGAAAAAAAAAAAAAAAAAAAAAATAGTTGCTATGAAAAATTAAGAACAATAAGAGGAATGAGTCCGGGGGAGAAAAGGGGGAGTTTGAGAGTGACATAATACTAAGATAGAGAAAGATGGAGAAAAGGTGGTCAGAACATGATGCCAACTCAAGCAACCAGTGTCCTATATCTAAATCACAAGCTTTTAGAATTTCAACTATTCGAGCAATTTCTTAAGAACAAATTAGTAACTAACTTATATTTGTTTAGAATATCTAATAAATTTGAATTTAATAAGAAAAAATATATATCGTTGGATACTTTTTTATTTGAAGAATAAAGAAATGGCTTGATTGGAGAGTGAAAAAATAAGGAATAATTGGCGAAAAAAAAAAGAATGAATTGTCCTCTAAAAAAGATCAACTGTGTTGTGAATATCTCATGTCGAAGTCAATATTCATCGTCCGATGAAAATTTATTGTTAGTAGGTACATAGGTTGTGGTAAAATAAAATTATTGTTGTTACTAACAATTGGCAAGTTCCTCATTGGGACATCAAGTATCAGTGGTAATGGGAAAAGATGAGAATTCCAAACCCCCTCCCTAAGAAGCCTATCAATGTAGTGATGTCTACATTGAGGCCACTTTTGTCAAACTGACCAAGTTAATCACAAAAATATCATAGAGCAGTCTTGTTTCTTGAAAATAAGAAAAAAATTAACAACAATAGGTGCTAAAAAATGTAGTTTGACAAGAAAATTAAGAACAATAGGTACTAAAAAAAATAATAATGAACCCCTGCTCGCAGACATAGGCTTAGTAGAGCTAAAAAAAGGGCCCATTCTGCAGCAAACATTTACAATTTAAAAGATATTGATTCTGTGAGTTGGCACTCGACGGTCATTGACCTTGACCAAGGGCGTTAAATACGTTATGGATTAATGTTTGCAAACATTTATTAGAAGTAATTAATCATTTTGCTAATACTCCTAGGAAATTAATTAAATTATATATATCCAAATAGAATAGTTTACCACCATAATTTACTGTATTTGAAGTAATTGACTTCTTTTCTTATTAATTTTAATAATGTACTTATAAGTTGATACTGTAAAATTATTTATTATTAAAACAAACTTGGGGATGGCTTAATTAATTTACTTTTTTTGGGTCTCTAATGGTGGTGCAACTACTATCACTATTTACAAAGGAAGACAGTCAGAGAAAAATAGACCTCAGCGCCGNTCTTATTTAATTATTTTTTTCTCCCTTCTGGAGGTAAAATCTTGTACGTACCTCGGGAGTAAAAATCACTTGCACCCTCGCGATAATTAACTCCCTCGGCTTTGCCTCGGGAGTGAACGTTATGGTTCCCTCGGCTTCGCCTCAGGAACCAACTTTATCGCTCAGGGTGCAATCACTTACTTTACTCCCTTGGTTCGTAAATAACTATTATTTAATTTTGCCTTAACTCCGCTAGTACTAATAGTTAGTTACGTTTAATTTTGTCTCTTTCCTAACTCTACCATGTATAAGTAGTTAGTACTGTGATTTTATAATTTATAAAAAGCGTAAGGAACTTTGTTCCTACCGGCCGTCCCACGACACCACACGTATCTTTTTAAGTAAAAAGCTATACTTTATGGAATGAAATTTAATATACACTACTTACGAATCATCATATTTATGTATTTATTCCTTTTTCACCAGAAACCAAAATGACTGGCCCGTAAACTGAAACACTCTTTTGATTTTGTTTTTTTAATTACTGAAAAAAAGAAACGATTTATTACAAATAAAAAAATGGACTTAATAACTTTTCAGTTTTTCTTTACCTCTGCGTTTCCTTTAACTTTTCTTTTATATCTTTAAACCGTAATTACTTTTTTTTGCTTCCGTGCTTGCCGAAGGTAACAAAAGCTATGAGTTCGTTCTGAAGAACGGAAATGCTTCATGCCCCGATTTCAAAATTTCCAAGACAGAAATCCGTTTCAGACATCTAGGAACATATTTCGATCCGTGTTGTCTGATTGTGAACCAACTTGTCTTAAAATCTAACTGCCTCGCTCTTTAACTTTTTTTATATCAATTATAGCTGAATTGATCCTTTAATGCATTAAAAAATTAAAACAATTTAGACAGATTAAATAGCAGGGGAAACAATTATTGAACAATTATGGCTTTGAACAGCATAAAATCAATAAAGTACGACGCGAGCGAGCTATGTGCCACATCAATTGGCAGTATATTTATTATTGTAAAGTATTTGTCATACAACGAAACTTCGTGTTATCAATTTATTTAAAGTGTTATACAAGTAAATAATTGTAAATAACAATTACAATTACAAGTAATTGTTAATAACAATTACAATTACAAGTAATTGTTAATAACAATTTCAATTACAAGTAATTGTTAATAACAATTACAATTACAAGTAATTGTTAATAACAATTACAATTACAAGTAATTCTTAATAACAATTACAATTACAAGTAATTGTTANTTTATTCCTTTTTCACCAGAAACCAAAATGACTGGCCCGTAAACTGAAACACTCTTTTGATTTTGTTTTTTTAATTACTGAAAAAAAGAAACGATTTATTACAAATAAAAAAATGGACTTAATAACTTTTCAGTTTTTCTTTACCTCTGCGTAATCTTAAATCAAACTACCTACTACTAGTCTACTAAGTCTACCTAACACACATTTTTCTTCCACATGCGCACAAACATAAATTTTTTTTTACACCTACAGCTTTGAAAGTACTGATGTAATTTACATGAAAATGTCTCACTGACTTGCAGACTCGTATGCAAGCATTTTAAGTTAATTTCTATGATTTTAACATTTTAAGATAATTCCTCATTATTTTCTATGAAGTCTTTGGAAATTAAACTATAAGGCGTTTCATTATTTATCTCTAGAACGTTCTAGTTAAATTGTACTTATTAAGTTATATAACAGTAATTATTTATAACTTTATAAAACACATCTTCGTAATTATTTGACATCTTTTTCTCATACTTTGTCTATTGGGCCCCATTTTTATTTTCATTAAAGTCAACATAAATAAAAAAAAATTTGGGTCCCTTCCAGCTCAATTTGAATGTCCAAGTTGATTTCGATGCACTGATTAAACGATGCAAGAAGAGTCAAAGCTGACTTTAGACCAAGTTTACATTGAACAATAATTGAATGGAAAAATATTCGTTTGTTGTAAAAATGTGACACATGCCACATAAAATAGACCTGCACACTGCACAAATGACTGAACCTTAAATAAAGTTAAAATAGTCTTTCAATTACCTCCTGACGTAGTAAGTACTTTTACCACCTATTAGTGTCAAATATAGGGTTTACCAGAGACGATTGTGCTCTCACAACGCCATTCTTGCTTAGCTGGCAAAACACATCAACAATGTAATACCGTGATTATGCACACTGCAATAGGTATACAATTATATAGTGCGTTCAACATAGTGTGTTTCAATCAAGGTAAAAACATTGTTTTGTCCTGAGCGCAATTATTATTGAAATAACTCAGTCTAAAGCATAATTTTTGACATGAAAATGAAAGTGGCCGATACTAAATAAAAGACAGATTAAATAATTTATTTCCTTAGGCGATTAAATATTGCTTCCAAGCTTTCCTTTTTTTGTGAACAAAAAAGGTTATAGGTTTGTGATTTAAAAAATCCAAGACAGAAATCCGTTTCAGACATTAGGGGACCATTTTGCGTTCCGTGTCTGTCGGTCAGTCTGTCGTAGCTCAAGGGGCACAATTAGAAAAAGGAACGTGTATACCAAATTTTCTGTTTCGTATTTGTCTGTCGGTCTGTCGCTCAATTTTTGTGAACCAACATGTCTTAAAATCAAACCGCCGGAGCTNAATAGGAACTGAAAAAAATAGTTTATTTGAAACAAAGGAAACTAAAGAACAATAGGTGGGTGAAACTAATTGTTTTATTAACAAGGACGAAATAAAGAACAATGCCAAGGACAAAAAAAGAACAATGCGAAGGACGAAATAAAGAACAATGCGAAGGACGAAATAAAGAACAATGCGAAGGACGAAATAAAGAACAATGCCAAGGACAAAAAAAGGTTTTTTTCGAGACAATATACTCGTATTCCTTTTTTATTATTGACTAGTTATATTCGCTTACCTATTATTCTATGTTTTTAAAATTGTCTATCAAAGTTTTATTTTTCTTCTTCAATTAATTGTTATCAATTACTTATTCAATTTTGATATTTTTTTAATTCAATAATTGTATCCCAATAAATTTTCTTTTGTAGAATATGAGTTCAATATGTTTGGTTCATTAATATTTAAAAATATCTATCAATATTAAAGTTCAGTGAGAGTGACATACTTAACCGAGTGTAGAGTGCGTTAGGAGATAGCCCTCTATAAGAGGGATGAGTCCGGGGGAGAAAAGGGGGAGTTTGAGAGTGCATAATACTAACTGTGTAGACAGAGTGAGGGTGATATTATATTCGTCCGAGAAGAGGAAAGCCTGTAAGACAGAACTTGGTAGTAGGTATATTAGATTGTCAGCGAGAAAAGGAAAGTAGATAGTAGTTGCGCCTACGCCTATCCCCACCACTTCAGCCACTATACTACTTCCCTTCTCATATTCTATAACTATACTACTTCCCTTCTCATACAACGACTTTTCGGAGGTTAACGAGTGAAGCTAGTAGGGGGCGGAGCCCCCTAGTTTATTATTAAATAAACAGGTAAAGTGTGTGGTAGTCAGCATACACAGCGAGTGTCCGTAGGTAACACTGTATTGTTTAAGTAGTACCCTACTGATGGTGTTTTTTAAAATACTGAAAAGCTTACTTTGAACTATCCTATGGGTCTGATATTCTCAAAATACATAAACAAACTTCTGATGAAGTCTTTTTTTGCCATTGAACCGAAAAAAATCCATATAAATACATTGAAAGACCATAACTATAAAAAAAAAACGTATTTTGCCTATAAAAAGTAAAATATTTTTTTTTTCGATTTTTCCAAAAAGTGGTATCTTTACTTTTGGTCGAAGAATGTTCAGGAATTTTTTCAGATTTTTTGCACTTCACATAAGCGAGATAGAGAGGGGGGGGGACACGTTTCACACCCACTTCAAACGTGCCTACGCTCGCCCTATCAAAGTTATAACTAAAGAATTATATATTTTTGTAATCAGCTCGACGTACCCTTTAATATGATACCCCTCACGATGTCGAAAAAAAAAATATAAAAAATTTGACCCTTACGTTTTTTTACCCTAAATTTTTTGAAAAATATTCTTTTTTAAGTCCCTATATTTTTAACATGTGTGGGTAGGTACAAGACATATACATGCCAAATTTCAAAGTCATCAGACGAAAAGTGTAGCCGTGAGAGCATGCGACGGACGGACAGACAGAATGCGCGAAAATATTAGGGTCCTTGGCTTTTGCCTACGGACCCTAAAAAACAGCAAAGAAAATTATGTTATTTCAAACAAATAGTCGTAATTTAAAAAAATAAATAAATAAACTAATAATGTTTTTAGGAACTGAATAAGTTGAGGATGTGGAAATAATGTGCAATGTTTGAGTGAGTAAGTTTACTGAGGAAGGAAAAGGTTTTAAGGACGAGGTTGCTAGAAAGGCTCCCCCCCCCGCTCTGTTAGCTCTTCTCTAAGAACCATCCTGTTTACTTCAACTTAACCCCACTCCAAGTTGGCATCCCCTTAATTTCTAACAGATTGCCTTTACTTTACCCTACTTCCGCCTTCCCCTTCAATTAGCTCGCACTTTCCGACTTAATTACCTCGCAGTTTGACTGATCGACTGTTTTACTTTGACTGCAGTTTCCTTCTTAATTATCTCTCTTTTGTACGGTATTTACTGCCCGTTCAACCATTTCATTTCATTTTTGAATAAACTCACTACTCTAAATAAAATTGTAAAGCATTAAGTTATTAATTTTGCTCTTTCATAACACCAAGAAGTTATAAGTGAATATAGAAGTGAGGAACTTCATTCAGTACTCACAGATACTAGTTTGAATTATTAATTATATTTAGAAGTTAAGCATTGGTCAACTAAATCACGTTCTCTACCTCTTTAGTCGTCAAGGAGGATTTCTGGAAATGAATGGTAATGATAGGTTGTGCATTAAAGGATTGGGGTATTGGGATATGAAATCAAGGAAGGATTTGTATCAGGATATTGTAAGGGTTGTGGATGAAGAGGATTTTAGGGTCTTTGTTAAGGGTGAAGTTTGAAACATAGAAAGGAGCGTTGACCTTTCTTCTTAGGGTTCTGGACTGTTTGGACTGGATACGAAAGGAGTTGGATCGTTTGGTGCAATCCAAGAGATCAATACCGTACGACCATATGGGCTTAATTAGGGTGCTATAACTAAGCAATTTGTGTACTTGTTAATGGGAGCTCTCACTAAAGGTTAGAGGTGGTTAGAGATTACCTCTTTAACCACCTCTAACCATCTCTAACCACCTCTAACCACCTCTAACCATCTCTAACCACCTCTAACCATCTCTAACCACCTCTAACCATCTCTAACCACCTCTAACAACCTATAACCATCTCTAACCACCTCTAACTTTTAGGGAGGGCTACTAATTAACAATTAAGCATGTATAATGTGTGTTGAGCTTAGATCTATGGTTTAGAAGTCTGTAGCGACTATCTAAAGGTTCATAGCATGCGTTTATATAGATAAAAATAAAAATACATTCATGATAACTGAGTTTTTTCCTCCGCCCATCTTCACCCATCTTCACTTGTGCACATGCGCATTTAAAATATAATTCTAACTTTCTAAAAGGTTGCTTGTAAAATTAAGAGAAAGTATGTATTTACTATTCACTATGTAAATGGATGATTCAGTCAAATATACAAACAAGATGGAAGAGGACGGGAAGGTGTCATTCAGGTTATCTTTGTCTAAGAAAGTTAGTTTGGGAGCAACTTTCCTGGCATCATGTTATGACAGCCTATAGATTGTTATGAGTCGGCTATGAAGGCTATATTCCTATGAACACCCCTTAAGTAAATAATGATATCAATATATTTGTCATTTACACACTATTCCAATAATGCTTCTTTGGAACATATTTTTTTAAAACAATTAGATAATACGCTAAAAAAAATTATCTGCAAATTAGCATGCAAATATCTTCCTCGCATAAAATATCCTCCTCGCATCTTATTTCGTAAAATTTAAATGCTTTTGAAACCTATTATTATCCAATTTATTTCATTTTTCAGCCATTTTTTTTATGTCAAAATTTTGCTGATTTTGCTTCCGAGCTTACTGAAGGTAACGGAAGCCATGTGAAGAATGAAAATCCGTTTCAGACATCAGGGAATATTTTTATTTTTATTATTTTTGTGGCTACCATGGTTACTAAAATTATTATTGTTTATTTTTGTGAGTTGAATATTGACTCAGTGGTGTTTTGTAAGCGTATAAAAATATATATTTATTTGTGGTCGTGGAATATTTTACCTTAATTATTACTTATTAACTTAGAAATAAAATTGCTATGTGGTACTCGCCCACATTTTATTGAAATTCGGATAGTAGGTCATAATTTGCCCATATTTGGTGCCGTATACGTTTAAAATTTGGCATATACATACATTCAGAAAATCATACTAAAATCTAGAAATTATTTAGGGTCCTATCCTAATAAACTCTAAAAAGACCTAATAAAAAGAATTGTTTACATAAGAAATTGTTTAAAAATTCTAAATTTTTCCCAATTTAAATTCAAATCTAACCATATACTAGTAAGTAGATTCCGCGGAAAATTTTAAGATATTGATAAAAGTTTTTAGTAAACTGCAAAGTGGAAGAGACCGCATTCAATTTTTTACCATGGAGGAATTAGTTTTATAATAAATTTAGATATAAGTAATGTAAATTAAAACTTTAAAAAATAAATGAAACCATAAAAATCGAAGACCAAAAAAAATCCAAACCCATTAATAATAAATGGAAAACAGTGGACTTAAGAATTATGTATTTATTGGAGAAAGTATATTTCGAGTTGTATCCAACATACATTTATTTATCATACACGTTATACAGAGAGAATAGTCTAGTCAAAAGAAGCTTTCACCTTAAAAAAAAAAATCAAGAAGTTTTAAAACTGGACACTTATTTATTATAGTTGAGCTAGTGATGAATAAACCAAAGTTCTATTGAGTTCGAAGCGAGCTCTAACAGCCATGACCAAAAAAATAACGCTCTTTTGATTTTTTCCGACCTTACCGAAGATAATGAAAACTATATGATTGTCTTGATGAACAAAAATATTTTATCTCTTGAATTCTTTATGACAGAAATCAGTTTCAGGCATCAGGGAACATTTTTGATTCCTTGTCGGTCTGTTTGTAGATCTATCGTTCAATTTGCAAACCAATATATCTTAAGAACTAGTCGTCCAATTTTATTAAAGTGTGGTTGGTAAATAATTAGCCCATTGTTGGTTCCATATTCCAAGTTCCAACATTATGCGCCTATCCTATATATTTTCCCAATTATTTATCTGATTTTTTTTTTTTTTTTTTTTTTTTTTTTTTTTTTTTTTTTTTTTTTTTTTTTTTTTTTTTTTTTTTTTTTTTTTTTTTTTTTTTTTTTTTTTTTTT
>KZ651572.1:565293-577621 GCA_001010745.2 Gerris buenoi | reverse complement strand
ATATATATAAGGACAAACCAATTAGTACCTGTACCTAGTACAATCAATTAGAAATGCATTTTTTACATTTTTATTTTTTACGTTTAGGGTTTTGTTTATTGGGTACTTTATAATTATAAGCGTTATTTCTCGGTCTAGTTCTATGTCATTATTGTTGACTTCTCAGACTTGTGGAAAAATTGAAAGCTTAAATTCGGGTCAAGCTATCATTAATGACAGAGGAAATTATTCCTCAGTGTAGCTTAGTTAGTAGAGAACTATACTGGAAATATAGAGGCCCGTGGTTCAAATCCCGGTGCTGGAGTCTATTTTTCTCTGTATGTTTCCTAGCGTTAATAATGATTATAATTTGATTTAAATTGAAATTTAATCTTTCCGTAGTATGAATAATACCAAAAACGTAATAAATGAAGTAATTTTTATTACAATTTTTTATTGATTTTCGATACTTAGGACAAAAAAGCAAATATAATGGCTTAAACCGAGTCAAAGTTATCCGGCTTATGCTTAATCAATTTAAATGTCTGAATTATAACTTGAGAAAATCAAATTAAAATTGGAGCTATCTTAATTTTATTCTTTATTTAAAAAAGACTAATGCTATAAATTCTTATCACAATAATCTTATAGTCCAGGAGATAGCGTGCAAAAATGTGTCTGACTAACTTCAAGCAACAATTTTGTGTGCTGGTTAATCTTTTAGTGCCTTTTAAGAATATGTGGTCGGCTAAGTTCGTTTGTGGGACATAGCTTGGCTATAGGCATTTAAAAAAAAAAACAAAAAAAAAAAAAACAAAAAAACAAAGCAGTGGAAAGCAAAGATGTCCCGACAATTATGTGGACAATATGATTTTCATGATCCTGGAGTTCAAAATTAGTTAGTAGACAGAAAATCAAATGTATATTAGTCTGTCCCTTGATAGGTTTGTTAGTCAAATATTACTCTAAATCAAGGGGTTCCCTATGAAGTGACAGGATAACATCAACTTGAATTTCGCTCTAAAAAATAATTTTCTATTCAGGATCATGAAAGTCACACAGTCCACTAACTACTAGAAGCTAAATTCAACGAAGACTTTTTGTACCGGAAGGTTACAATGTATTCTCTGTGGTTGCAATTGGACCTCGTAAACAAGAGAAGGTTATAACTTGTAAAGATTTGCGTAACTGTACTCTGTAGTCTTTATAGTCTCACTCTTTAACATGTTATATTTTATGTAATACGTACTATTTAGTATTTTTTCTTTATGATAAATTCTTTATAATTAATGATTAAATTATAATAGTAAATTTTTTTCAATTCCTTTAATTTGTACAGCCAAAAAATTGCGAAACAGAAATCTTTCGGAATAAATTTTTCTTAAAACTATTTTGAACTTTACAAGGCTAAGATTTATAATAAAGAATACTAATGAGACTGTTCTTTGTTTGAACAAAAGAAGTATTTTGATAGTTTTATTTCGCTGAATAATATTCAATAAGACTAACAATTTATCATTTCTTTATGATAAATCCTAGTCATTACTTTTAAATACACTACTCATTATACCCCGGAGTATAAGTAATGTTGATATAATCACATTAATCTTTGAAATCAAAACAGCTCACCTAAATTTCATGAAAGCTTAATTATTCCCTTTATTGTTATTAAATAATAAAATTAAGGAGAAATAGACTGCCAATTTGTGTTTTGTGTGGCACATAGCTTCCACTCGTCCTATTTCGTATGGTTGTAAAATTATTTAATTTTCCCCCGTTTTTTACATCGGTCATCATAGTTCTGATTTTTTAACATGAATTACAACACGTTCACTTTAATGAAACTCTTTAGAAATATATATCTGTAAATATATTCATATTTAATTCTGAATTCTAGCTAAAGATTTTCTTTTGCGAGGTGTCTGTGTTCACACTAACGTTTTTAGTGTTTTTGCAGAACTCAAAAATTGGTAAAGTACGAGCTCTCTTCTCACTATTTTCTTGAAAGGGCGTGAAAAAAATTGTGATCAAAACATTTCTTTTTATTAAAAAATATATATATACTATGTTTATTGCACTAGGGAAATTAGAAAATTACTCCAATGAAAATTTGCTTAAGAAAATGAAATAAATACTTAAAACTGATACGGTACAATATAAGCTATTTTTATATTATAACCTGTTGACCATTTTAACTATAACATGACTATAACCTTCCGGTACAAAAAGTCTTCGTTATATTTAGCTTCTAGTCACTAACTAACCTATCAAGTGACAAACTAATATAAATTTGATTTTCTGTCTACTAACTAATTTTGTACTCCAGGATCATGAAAATCATATTGACCACCATAAATAACGGGACATGGCTCCTCTCCACCGTTATGCTTATTTCAAATGCCTATTGCCCATCTATCTCCCGCGGACGAACTGAGCAGACCACATATCCTTAAGGGGCCTTTCACACCGAAGTAGCAAGTCGCAGGATGCATGCGTCCTGGTGTCAAGATGCATGCATCTTGAACACCGGACTGTATAACTGAACGAGAGCTTTCACACCGAAGTAGCCAGTCGCAGGATGCATGCGTCCTGGTGGCAAGATGCATGCATCTTGACCTTACCGAGTGTTGTCCAACACACGGCCGTCACACGGCGCGGGCACGGTGCGGACAAGGTGCGGACAGGTGTGGCCCGGCCTTAAGCGTGCGTCCTTATTTAGCGGGTCTAAATAAGCGCTCCACCATCGAAAATTCGTATTTTATTCACAAATCGTCTGAAGAGTCGGATGATTGATAATTCATCATTTAAACCCAAATACACTGAAAAAAACTGAAGAGTTCAAACAAAAGAGATAAGAAGATGCAAGTAGCACGTGCCACTTCGGTGTGAACGCTCGTTTCATAAGGATGCAAGACGCACATGCCACTTGCGACCAGGACGCAGAGTTCATCTTTTGTGTGAAAGGCCCCTAAAAGGCGCTAAAAGGATAACTTGTACACAAAATTCTAGATTAATGTTAGTCAGACACTTTTCTTTCACATGGACTATTACTTTTATATACTCGTTTCTGCAAATTATAAACTTTGTATTCTTCTTAAATATCCGTAAAAGTTAAACGTTGTTTATATTTAAAATTAATTTTACTCTTGTTTTTATTAGATGGAATTAAAGATTGATTTAAGGGTTTTGGCCTGTTAGTTAATGCTGCGAGTTCTCGTGCATCCAATTTCAAGGAATTACTCAGAGTAGAAAGGAATTAGTAAAATTTATGAGACTCAGGATTAAATTGAAGCTAAGCAGTAAAACAGTTGTAGCAGTAAATTGGGGCTGGTAAGTCCGCGAGACAATGTGAGCCCCCCCCCCCCCGGTATTCTTAAAGAAAACTGTGAAATCTTTAATTCTTGTTAGAAAGAATTAAAGATTTCCAACGCACTCTATTTTTACAGCAGAACTAATAGTCTTGCATCATTAAAATTTACTGTAACGTAATATAAATTTTAACAACATACAAAAACACTAAGTTAACTACATTCGGTAATTAAACGAAAATAAAAATAATCTAAAGAAAGATCAAATTAAAATAAAAAACCTCTCTGAATTAACAAATGATATTATTTTACAATACTTTGTCTAACCATTAACTAGGCATCGCGTGGCTCTTTCATTGAAACGAGCGTATAATTGAAGCTTCTTACATTCAACGAATTATGCATCTAGGATGTCTGTCTGTTTGTCTGTCTGTCCGTAACGTTTACGTGTCCGACGATAACTTGAGTAAAAGTTGACCGATTTAGTTGAAATTTGGTATAAATGTTCCTTTTACTAATACTCAGGCTAAGTTCGTTGGACAGCGTGATCCGTCTAAGAGTTCGCGCGCAATGCTCGCGTAAACGTGAGCTTGAAATTTAAAATTGGAATTTCAGGAAGGTAAAAAATTCTATTATCACCTACTCGAGGAGACGAACATTTTTTTCACACAAAATTGTTTAGGAAAACCAACAACGACACCGCTATGAATTAATAAAGAATGCAAAAACTATTAAAGCGGACCTAAACGTTTAAAATAGAGAAATATCTTGCGTTCTAACGAAACGATTTTAATAAAACTTCATATACATCGTCTAAAGTACAATTGAAACAAGTATGTAAAATTTCAAGTTGATACAAACTGTAGTATTCGAGTAATGACGTGATACATTTTATAATAATTGAAAAGGAGAGGTGCGGTTAGAGTTTTTAGAGGAAAAGTAAGAATGCGGGGTGGTTCCCTTCCCTTACTACTAGCCGCTGATCTACTACAATACCCATTATCTATCAACTCATCATGATGCATGATTATCTATTTTTTTAATATCCAATACACATTTATTACTATTACTATACGCTCGCTTCAATGATAGAGCCACGCGATGCCTAGTATACTAAACACTAAACAGTATAAATAAATAAATAGCGAGCAATAATATACTAATTATTGAAATTTGTTTGTTGAAATCATGATGAAAGTCATAGTTGAAGATAAGTGGAAGAGGGTAGTGTGGGGTAGAGTAAACAAACCTATACAGTACACGACTGTAAGAATCTTACCATCTGCAGTAGCTTTAAACAATTATTATAAAATGACTTCATTACTCAAATACTACTGCTTGTATCAAGTTGAAATTTTACATACTTGTTTCAATCGTACTTTAGACGATTTATATGAAGTTTTATCAAAATCGTTACGTTATAACGAAAGATATTGGAAAAAAGGTCGTGTTCTCTATTTTAAACGTTTAGGTCCGCTTTATGAGTATTAGTAAGAGGAACATGTATACCAAATTTCAACTAAATCGGTCAACTTTTACTCAAGTTATCGTCGGACACGTAAACGTTACGTACAGACAGACAGACAAGATGCATATTTCGTTAATGTAAGAAGCTCGCTTATACTCGCATCAACTATCCTTTTTTACAAATATAGTTTTGACCAGTCGCGATAACCAGCTGATACTTCAGTTTACTCTAACCAATGAAATACATAGATTTTACAACAAAAATGATCAAGGTTAGGTGTTAATGACTCAGTAATTAAATACATTGCCAATTAGTGTGGCACATAGCTTCTTCGCATCCTATCACATACTTTATTGATTTTATGCTTTTACAAGCAAGCAATTTGTATAATTTGTTTAATTGTTTCCCCCGTTTTTTAATCTGTCAAAATGGTTTTGATTTTTTTACAATAATGAAAGTACTAATTTGGCAAAAGTTAAAGAGTGCAGACGGTTTAAATTAATCTGGGACTATCTGCGGGTTATTTTCGACAAACTATAAAAGTTTCATACAAATTAGGTAAGTTCTTTTGAAGCTATAGGTGTAAATAAATTTATGTCTGTGCGCATGTGGAAGAGAAACAAATGAGCGCAGAATCTTGAAACTTATATGGGCATAATTATGACCTAACATACAGTTTTTTATAAAAATCGGACGTGAAGTTTTTAAGGTATGTTGGTTCGCAAAAATGAAGCGACAGTCAGACACAGAACCAATAAATGTGTTGCCTAATGTCTGGAACGAATTACTATGTTGAAATTTTTGAAATCGACCATAAAATATTTTAGTTCTTTAGAACTATCACATAGCTTTCGTTACCTTCGGTAATCTCGGAAGCAAATTAAATATTTTGAAAATCTATCATTGGTTATATTTAGTAAATATGTAAATAAGCGCACTTCATATGACTATTTAACTACTTACTTAAATATATCTCAACCTATAGCCACCACATTAAGAAAACTATATGCGTCACTTATATTTGCAGACACTATTCAACTACTATTTCACCATTAGTACGATTAGTTAATAATATAATAATAAATAAATACAAATATTTACCATTATTAAAACAAATTTCTCTGACTTCTCCTATCTTTTATATAATCGAGTAGTGTCCCGACGAAGGGCGACGACTCACCTCTAAATGATTTATAACTATAACGTTATAGTTAGATGAGTAAAGTGGTCGGATAACCCCCCCTCCTGTAATGACCCATTGAGCTGTCGAACGGGACTAAAATCAAAAATAAAAATAAAAAATAAATAAATAAATAAAACTATAATGTTAAAAATTGATGAGTCATAAGCTGGGAATGAACCAGTGACCTCCAGCACATGAGGCAATAACTCTACCGTTGATTCATCCCACTATAATGAATCTCCTAGCATAAAACTTACTATTTAAACAGTAAATATCTATTTAAATATGTTAATTATAACTAATTATCTCTCAGCTCTGTTTTCAACCACATATACTCTGCCCGTTGCCACGGTGTATATACATTGTAAATATATTTATTTATAAATATAAATATATTTATAGCATAGTAAACATACTATGCCATGCAGTTGAGCCAGAGTGGCCGAGGTGCTCTTGGCGGCGCGGCCCGCCTAGCTATCAATGAGTCGAGGCGAAACGAGGTCGTGGGTTCGATCCCGTGCCATGATACTCTAAATTGCATCTATGAATCGCGGACGGAGCAGGGTGAGGGACAACCCCTTAGGGGTTTTCTTCCACCAATCTTTGACACACCATAGCATACTAAAGACCACACCATACTCGCTTCGGCGTTACAATGTACGGGTATGATGTGGGAAGTAGCTGGAACTCTCCACCACGGGTTTAGAAAAAATGGGCCCAGTGTGGCATAATTGCTAGGTTCAAACAAGTGGTTCGTCCTTCCCGTCCAACCACTACCACTACTACTACAAATATGTAAAGCAGTAAAAAAATAATTTAGAGTGAACTATAAATAAAGAATTAAATTTAAAATTTCTAGTGATCTTTTTCTTTTGACATGGAGTTAAAAGATTTTTAACAAATCGATTCCCTTGTCAAGACTGAGAGGACCATAAGACACAAAAAAATTCTTAAAACCGTTCTTTATCAAACGGCACTACGATTTATTCGATTACATAAGTCATGGTTTTAAAAATATAGCGGTGAAGCTGTGCTTAGTGAAACCGTTTATAGTGAGAGAGTGAATTTCGCCTAGAGTTAGTTAAGGGGGGGGGGATAGTCGTGGTGCATAATTTGTGGGTTATTAGGCAGGATCATGAGGGGGGGAGGGACTGTAGGGGTATAAATTGAGGTGTGTCCGTGATATATACCTGTCTCCCCATACCATGCTGGTGGATTAGCCATCCCTAATTAGAAGAGAGTGTCCTGGAGTGACACTGGAGTGCAACTAGAAACCTTCACTGTACCGGACATTGGAACATGTATATGGGACAACCCAGCCACTCCACTAACTCTTCACATCCAATAATCCAGAAACCGCTGTACAAAACTACAACACGTTTCAGCTTCACAAAAACCAACCTTCCCAAGTGAACCGTTGTCTCCAACCACATGCAATAACCTTACCACAACTCTACCTCATCACTATCATAAATAAATGTATTATTATCACAAATACAACTAGATTTAGTCTAATAATTTTTTAAAAGCAAACGCCTATTCATTCGTTTCCATTTTCTGATAAAAATAACTTTTATCTACGACTTGCACTGTAAGTATACTTTACATTGCTAATAACAGCATCTCTTGGGTGTAAAAAAACAGTCATACCAACTTAAAAGGTATTTTTTAGGTAAATTTTAAGTATTATGTTGTTTTTTTTAGCTGTTTTGTTTACTTCATTTCGGGAAGGTTATTTTAGGTTATCATACAGTCTTTAAATTAAAAACAAACTAAACGTAATTAAATTAAAAACGTATATATTTAGTAAAAGAATTGTTATTTTAATAAATCAAGTAACTAAATATCAGTTTAAGGTGCTTCAATTGCGTGAATTTGTAGGTAAAACTTTGATATTTAGAAACTTAATAGCTATTACCCATGGTGCACTAGTCGTAGATACAATTTAATACGCAACATGGATCGAAGTATTTCTACTCTCGGGATTGTCTCTCTCGGCAAGCCTCGAGAGCTAATACTACAGTTATCTCCCTCGACCTTGCGGCCTCGGTAGCTAATGAAGTTTTCTCCTTCGGCGTGGCCTCAGGAGAAAACTTAACCTCGAGCCGGAAAACATACTTCTCTCCCTTGTTGCGTAAATAACTATTTATATACTACTTTTTTAAATTTTCTGTCATAAATTTGAATCCCGTCAAAATGAAGATCGTAAATATGGGCCATGTCAAAACAAATAATATTACTTTGAAAATTCTTTCCGTACTAACTTTCCATACGGCAAAATTTGCTGGATTAAATTCTGCTGAATAAGACTAAAAGTATTACAATAATGCATTGTCATCGTGTTCTGAGCTATTCTAAAAGTTTCAAATGTCTAACTACTCGGACTCGGGAAGTTATTTCAAAATCGATTGTAAGATTTGAACTGGACAAAAACAAACAAGAAAGAAGGCTAACAATAACGTAGTAAAAAAGTGAATATTCATATACAGGGTGAGGCAAAAGTTTGGCAACGGCTAATTATCTCCGTTAATATTTGAGATACCAAACTACGGTTTGTTGCTATCTTCATCATGCATAAAAAACTACCTTTTTTGATGGGTGCCCATTTTCCCGCCATTTTGGTTGCCACCATATTGGATTCAACTTTAAAATTTGAAATACGAACCCCTATACTGTGACACATATTTAGAAAGGCCTTGAAAAAAGAAAACATTTGCCGCAAACCAAAGCTTTTTATTTTTCGCCGTTTTAAAATGGCGGCCAGTTGAAATTACGTATGACGCATTTACATATCGTGTCAAGAAGTTAGAATTACAACAGGAAGTCGGTAGGTTTTCATTTATAGTACAATATTTTGACGATAGGCGGGCTGAAGTTTCAATAAACGACAATTTAAAATGTGACGCTCTTAAATATCGGGTGAAAACGTTAGAATATAATACGAGGTAGATTGGTTTTTACTTGTATTTATTTTTTACTAATATATTCTTCTTCATTGTAGAACTTTTTGAATTAATTTTTGTCAGTTTCACACCTTAAGATCCATCTACTATATTAATTAGACAAATGTATGCTGATGTTCTTCATCTACTATATTAATTAGACAAATGTATGCTGATGTTCTCCATCAACTATATTAATTAGACAAATGTATGCTGATGTTCACCATCTACTATATTAATTAGACAAATGTAAGCTGATGTTCTCCATCTACTATACCAATCAGACAAATGTATACTGATTTTCTCCATCTACTATATTAATTAGCCAAATATATATACAGATATCCTCCATCTACTATATTAATTAGACAGATGTATACTGATGTTCTCCATCTACTATATCAATCCGACAAATGTATACTGATTTTCTCCATCTACTATATTAATTAGCCAAATATATATACAGATATCCTCCATCTACTATATTAATTAGACAAATGTATACTGATATTCTCCATCTACGATATCAATTAGACAAAATGTATACTGAGTTTCTCCACTTTATGGAACAACACACTTTATGGTTGATATGTGGATTCAATGCCCAAAAACATGGCCAAGACTAAATGTTTTTCCATGGAATGGAGAAAATGAGTATTTTTAATATTAAACTAGGTACCTAATACTTTTAATATAATGTGAGTTTTATTCCATGAAGAGTGACTGAGGTGAATGGGAGTGTGACTTGTAAATACGAAGATATAGTTTCTAAACATATGTATACATATGAGTTAGAAGTAAGAATATAAGAGACTGTTATTTAAAACTGCTATCGGAAGTAATAACCAATGGAGGGAGATAACAAAGAGTGGAATTCCACGTCGCGGGGTTCTCATATGGGAAAGAAGGGTTACAAATAGGTGTGTCAGGTGTATATAGAGGGCTTGGGAGACGAGAGGCATACAAATGTAGGCAAGTGTAAGAGAACATATATACGGAAGAAAGTAATAGGGAGGAGTGTGGCTCAAAATATCTTCGAATGAAGTATGTCACGAAAAAGATAGAAAATAGAAGAGCCCAGAAAGAGGTACACTGCTATCTCCAGAAGGGGAAATCCAGAGGTAACATGTCTGGTGAGAAGCAAGGCATGATAGCAACATCACAGTTCCGAGTTTGCTATCCGAGGGATTCCTAGCGCGCTGTATCGCATCTTCTTTTCACCCGGGCTTTTACCCCGTGTTACCTCACCTCATAGCCCCGAGTGCATTTACCCCCTTCATTCCAAAGACTTTCAAACACATTTCTTTTTTCCCTTACGTTTCATCTTGCATTTCAACTAGTTTCTCATTTGTTTTGTGCCGGTTCTCATAAGGACACTCACCGTGGTATAAAGAAGTGAAACATTTTGCTAATGAAATATCTTAGTTGCATGATAAAAGCCAACGATACTCGACAAATAAACTTTAGACGCTAAAAAATACTTTGCAAGAAGAAATTTTAAAGTATCACCTGTCAAATTAACATTTTATCGGTTATCAAATGTAGAACATGTGGTTCTGCAAGCCAAGTCCTACTTTTTAAGTCAAATCATAATAAATACTTTACTAAACTATAATTTTTATAAAACCATACTAATTATATATTTTATACCGAAGGTAACGAAAGCTACGTGATCGTTCTGAAGAACGAATAGTTATTTACCCAACAAGAGAGAAGTATGTTTTCCTGCTCTAGGTTAAGTTTTCTCCTGAGGCACCGCCAAAGGAGAAAACTTCATTAACTCCCGAGGCCTCTGGCCGAGGGAATAAATGAGTTAGCCCCCCCCCATCCCCCCCCCAAGGCTTGCCGAGGGAGATAATCCCGAGAGCAGAAATACTTCGATCCATATTGCGTATTAAATTCTATCAAAAATTCCAAGATAGAAATCCGTTTCAGACATCAAGAGACATTTTTGGTTCCGTTTCTGTTTGTCGGTCTGTCACTCGATTTTTGCCAACTAACATGTCCGATTTTAATGAAATTTGGAAAAATAGTAGGTCAAAATTAGCTTATTGTTGGTCCCATATAAGTTTCAATTTTCAGCACTTATTTGTTTCTCTTCAATACACGCACAAACATACATTTATTTTGTATGTTTTTACATTACATGTTATACATTTGTATGGGTATCACTTAATCTTGCTTTTTATGCGTTGTTTCATTGTAATTTTATTGCACTATAAAATTTATTTTTATTTATACCAAGTCGATAATAGAATTTATCTCTTGAAAGCTTATATACTACTATAAAGAAAATTTGTCAATTTTTTCGAACAAGACTGGTTTTATTTAAAAGTGAACAACAATAGAAAATGTCAGATGTTGGCACAGGTAAGTTTTCATCATTGATCAAGTAAGTATTTTATCAAGTAAGCTAGTCGCTGCTGCTTTTATTTTAGAATTTAATTGTAAATACAACTTTGTAATTTCATGCAAATAAGAAATAAAAACTATTAAATAATCCTTATATAGAATAATCTTATAAAACTTGACTGTTAATTTGTTATTTTCAAACTCTTGTACATTACAGATGCAATGTTTCGTAGAGAAAACGTCCGGATTCAACCTCATTTAAAAATTCATTCCCGCCAGTTAAATTTCATGAAAGTACGATTACGCTTCGACCGGGAGCCGAACCGACCCTAAGTTTAGCTTAATTGTAAAGTAGTTATCGGAACCGAGTTTTACTTACTTGAAATTTATTAGACTTTTCATTTGAACTTTGCGAACGCTCCGACTAGGGGTTTAAATAAGGATGGAGAGACACTGCCGACATCTAGCGCCTTCACTTCTTACTTTAATTGCCTCTCCGCCATTTCCATTTATATGAATAAAAGTGGAATAAGAAAAAAATAATTATATCGCCTTACTTAATTTGCCTAGTTTTTATAGTAGATATCAAGAAACGTTGCATTGTTATTTCTATTCAATTCTATTTTGACTATATTTATATTACAAAAACAACGAAATTAATACGAACAATAATGCATAAGAAATCTAACTAACCACAGCATTTTACAGGTCGAGAAAGAAAATAGTATAATGTTGATCATTCACGATCGTTCCACTTAAGATGGAACGACTCAGTTGATTTTGGAGTGTAGGAAATTTAGTCGGGCACGGCCCTTCAAGTTGAAGATACCCCACTCACGGTCAGTTTGCATTCCACTTGGAGGGGAGAGGATAAAGTGGAACGGGTGTGAATGGTCAGTTTAAGGAAAAAAGGAGAATTAGTGAATTCGTAAAACATGTAGAAAAACTGGTGCTAGAGAGACTGGATGATTTGGAATAGATCATGAGGGTATGTCCATAGCACATCCTGGTTCCGAATCAGGTTCAGCGCGTATGACCTCGACTGTGACTACAAACTATTTATTGTTGTTCTTACTTTCACGTGTAAAGGGGGGGG
>KZ651572.1:520400-533534 GCA_001010745.2 Gerris buenoi | reverse complement strand
TATCTATTTGAAGTCTATCAAAAATGTAATGTTAATAATTGGAACTTTAGTTTTGATAAAATTATCGGTCACTATTTAGATATGTTTTATTTAGATAAGTTATTATATATATTTGAACTCTATAAAATCAAAGCAAACCATTATTTTTGTTGGTAACAAGTAAAGAAATATGTGTGAGGCTCTCACGCATTAAAAGTGAAACTTAAGATCTTGAATCTAGAATATAAAATATATTTGTTCCGAGGTAATATCTTCATTTTTAAGTGCAAAAACTATTACAGCGGATTTAAACTTTTTGAACGGTCCCCGGTTATAATATATAATAAATAGACAAAATAATTCTAATACCCTACCCTAGGCTGCGGCCACCCAGGGGGGGGGGTTGACGAGCGAAGCGAGTAGGGGGCAGAGCCCCCTAGTTTATTAAATAAAACATTTGTGAGGCTGCTCATTTATAATGAGTTGCTGTACACAGCTTACTAATCAATCTCTTACAGACAACAATTCACTAAAAAATAACAATAGATTTACAAAATATAATGTATAGTCATTATAATACACTATGTCAACTTAGTAAAATAACTTTAAATCAAAATAACATACATATAATAGACTTACAAGCTTGTTTAAAAGGAAATAAACAAATAGTCAGATAAAGTAAATGATAATTATTATATGATAATATATATGATTATTTTAGATACCTAAAAAGTCTAAAATTATAGATTCAAATATCCGCGTCAATTCTTTTATTGTCAATGCCAACTTCTTCAAACAAATTAACTTCCCTGGCGGAGCATTATGAACATTATGGTTTCCTTGGAACCAACCTTTGCCTCAGGAACAAACTTCATTGCTCATGGTACATCCCTAACTTTACTCTCTTGGTGCGTAAATAACTATTCCATCCGAAAATATTGAAGTTTAATGTTTTAACTTAAGTTTTTCCCTTAGATATTTAAAAAAAAATAGTTTATCCGGATAAAATATTTATTTATGCACCCAGGGAGTAAAGTAAGCCATTATTCCCTGAGCGAAAAAGTTGGTTTTTGAGGCGAAGCCGAAGGAACCACGGTCCGTAAATCCCGAGGCGAAGCCGAGGGAATAACACTTATTAGATAATTATCGCCAAGGGAATAATGGCACTTTACTCACGAGGTACATACAATATTTTATCTTCAGTAGGTAGTAAATTCACATTTTCGTATATTGCACAGTTTTTATTTATTGTTTTAATAAATAACAATAATTATTTGCACTTTTAATAGCAGATATGAGAGATTCAATATTAAAAATAAATAAGAATTGGAATTAAACTCAAATAGAAGGTTATTTAGATGCAGGTTATAAACAAACATAAATATCGTAAAAGCAGTGACGCTAACCTGATTTCCACAACTTCATTATATTAGCCATTTATTTTCTCCTATTTATAAAATAATTAAGTTGCAATCTTTACTTTTTCGCCCTACTTTTTGATTCAGGGAATAAAAGACCTGCTTAAGTCCCTCTAAACTAATCCAAAATCATAAGTTTTTCTTCCTACTAGAGATAAAATTCATTTAAATCCTGTTTTCAGCTTTGTTAAATTAATTGTTGCTTCATTTGAAAGTTCTAGCATAATATTGTTTCTAAACCTTTTTCCTCAAAATATTTAAAAATTGTCAGAATTAAATGTAGTTTAATACGAGAGAAAATAAGAGTTAAGGTTGTGAAGCGGGTTGTTTTATTGCTCGTCGGTGTGTGTGGATGGTTGGAAAAGGAACGCGAAGTTTGGGACTTGGCTCGCCAAGATGCCAAGCAGTCCTGGCTTGAAGCGTTTA
This sequence comes from Gerris buenoi, assembly GCA_001010745.2. Classification (NCBI taxonomy): domain Eukaryota; kingdom Metazoa; phylum Arthropoda; class Insecta; order Hemiptera; family Gerridae; genus Gerris; species Gerris buenoi. Next base: position 531,711 of record KZ651572.1, on the reverse strand, counting down.
CTTGACACATAGCTGAATCGTTTAGATTAAAGCAAGTTAAAAGCTTGGGAGGGTTATGTGCCTGGGGTCCTTACACCGGCAAACCTTACAGAGGGAAACCTTACAGAGCGGTATGCAAGGATTGCAACCTCCTCCTTGCTTCTACCTACAGATGAGGGGGTACATTGCAGCTTTGTGGCAAGTTAAAGCATGACACGCCAAGCATTCCTTACTTCCTCCGGCTTAACTATGCGACAGATTTACCCCAACAATATCCACTTAACAATATTATATCAGCACCTGAGGCACGCCAAAGTCTTTCTACTCAAAAACATAGTATAACACTATCCTCTCTAATCTTCTACATAAACACTGATGAATATTTACCTTTGAAAACTTACGAAATAGCTGTGAAACATTGTCAACATTTTTGTTGTTTGTCTCGAAAAATGTATTAACAAAACACATTCTTACTGACTTGAAATTATTCTATTTTAAACTCACTAAAAATTCGAGACATATACGCTTATTGGAACCGGTTCGTTTAAATATTATGATTCTATTTAAAATTTAACATTTACTTGGAAGAAATTTCTAAGGGATTAATCAAATACAATATTCAAATATGTAAGAATAATGTAGAAAAATAGACTGCCAATTGGTGTAGCACATAGCTTCCTCACATCCTATAGTCGAACTTTATTGTATTTATTCTTTTACAAGCCATTATTGTCTAATTGGTTTAATTGTTTCCCCCGTTTTTTTTTAATGTGTCAACATTGTTTTGATATTTTACACGAAAAAGTATCAATTTAGCAAAAGTTAAAGAACGTAGACAGTTCAAATTAATCTGGGGCTATCTTCGGGTTACTTTCTATAAAGTGTAAAAGTTTCGTTCAAATCAGATTAGTAATTTTGAAGCTATAGGTGTAAATAAATGTATGTTTGTGCGTATGTGGAATAGAAACAATTAGGCGCAGAAGGTTGAAACTTGTATGGGACCAACAATGGGCTAATTTTGACCTTCCACCCAAATTTCATTAAAATTGAACATGTAGTTTTTAAGATTTCTTCGCAAAAATTGATGGACAGACCGACAGACAGACACGGAACCAAAAATGATCCCTGATGTCTGAAAAGGGTATCTGTTTTGGAATTTTTGAAATCGGAGACCTAAAATATTTTCGTTCTTCAGAACGATCACATAGCTTCCGTTACCTTCGGTAAGCTCGGAAGCAAAACTCAGGATACGAAGCTTGACCCTCTTCAAAGATTAGAAGTCATTTAAATTGGTCGACTTTCTAAACATTACGCTCAAGGTTGTTCAGAACCAAGTCCTTTATCTTAAACCACATTACAGCGTCTGGAGCCCGAGAGTGAATCCGAAAAAACCAACCAACTGTCACAAAATCGACCGATGACGATAACTTGAGTCAAAGTTGACCGATTTTGTTGAAATTTGCTACACAATGTTTATTTTACCAATGCCAAGGACGAGTTGGTTGGACATCGTTATCCATCCAAGCGTTTGCGTACACGTAAGCTTCAAATGTAAAAGTGAAATTTTAGGACAGTTAAAAATTCCAACTTTATCTATTTAATAAGGCAAACAATTTTTATAAATAATTATTTTCAGTAAAACCAGCACCAACACCACTATTAATATTAATATCGCTAAAAATTTTAAAGTTGAAATAGTGACAAACAACATTTTTACCGATGTTTTTGTTTCTATTGGTTTTTAGATGCCATTGACTGTTATTTCGTATTTATTTGCCTCGATTTCTTTCTTTCTTTTTTTTATAATTTAATTATTGTTTGGCTACTGTTTGTTTAGGCATTAAGGAGCCTTAAAGAGACCGAAAGTTGATTTTTTATATAAATGTTTTACCTGGAGAGACTTTAACTACTGCTTTTAATGATGACCTCCACTCACGCTCATCCTATTCCTACAATTTAATTGTTATAAACAAACAATGCTCGTTTAGTGTATAGGTGGAGTGAGATTAACAGGTTATACGAGACAGCTTATTGGCTGTGATAATAATTTATTATTTTACATAGTTTTTTAGGTTAATAAGTCACGAGGCCTTTGCCACTACAGGAGCTTTGGTTTTAGATAAGAAGAAAAACTGACTGGTGAAAAGATGTGTAGAGGGAAATGGTCTCGGACAAATGGGACGTTAAGGTCATTGTGTAAGGTTTGGTTAGAGACGTAATAGTATCTACTATGGTTCTGAGGATCGTTGATTGTATGGATTGGATGTGGCAGGAGTTGGAACGTTTGGTGCAGTCCCATAATTCGATGCCATAATATACTAATCAACTTTTGAAGTGGAACACCTGAAAAAATCTTGATATCGTTTACTTATCTACTCTCCCCGCTATCTTACCTTCCTTCTAATATTTTTACGTATTGTGTGCAATACATGAGGTAATTATAACAAAAAATTGAAACAATTGTAATCAAAAATTATTATTATTTTTGTTAATTATTGAAAAATGCCAAAATTTACTAATTATTTAGGCGATTATTTGCCATTATGGAAACAAAGAAAAATGTCAGTTTACAATCAAAGTGATACAGGAGAGCTAAAGGAGAGAGCATGTTGACGATTAAAGCAAAACGGTATGATATTTTGTCCTTTAAACTGAAAAGCTTGTTTTCAATGCCACTCACACTTGCATCCACAGGTAACGAACAAACAGCATCAACTCGAAAGGGCCAAAGGTCGTCTGACACTCATATCTAAGATTGCCAATAGTTTTAATCCCACTATCATTTCCAAAGTTCTTGTTTGTTAGTGAATATGATAGAATTATTTAGGTGTTCCCCTTCAAAAGTTGAGTAGTATGTGTCCATGCAGATTTGAGTACAAATTTGTTATTTATGTTGAGTTTTGATTTTTTGTTGAGGAGTCTGAAAAAGTTTATAACGTGTGTAGAGTGTGGATGCGTTTGCGTATTGTGATGTTTGGTGTCCTCATGTGAGTCTAAAATCAAGGTATATCCCAAGCTAACGTAAAGCACCAGAGTGTGCGATAAGAACTTGGTTGAGGAAAAGAGGTTCGCAGTTTCCACGTCTTAAGGAAAAGTTCACATGGACACTTTTAATTTCATTTATTTCTATAAGCAATTTTATTTTTGCTTCCAAGCTTACCAAAGGTAAATTAAGCTATGTGGTCGTTCTGAGGAACACATTTATTTGCGCGTATGTCTTCAAAAGTACTTATCTGATGTGAATGAAATAATGTTGGCAGCCCGAAGATAGCCCAAAATAAATGACAAGTCTCTACGCTTTTTATATTATGCTAAGGCTAGGCGTACACTAGCGAAAAAACAGTCCACAGACTGTCTGTGGAAAATGTCTCCCAGTGCAAAAGACGACCGGAGGGCGACAGTTTTGTCACTGCACCCTCGCACACTAGAGACAAAACAGTCTGCCGACTGTCTTTGGGCTGTCTGCGCCGGTGCAAAAGATTTTCGCTGGCGACAAAAATGTCGCCGGCCACAAAACTTTTGTACTTTTGTACTCTGGGCAGACAGCCCAGAGACAGTCTAGTGCAAAACAGTCTGCAGACTGTTTTGCCCTCAGTGTGCGCACTTCCATGTTATTCAATTGCCTAGGTCGAGTGCACCTTTTTTGGACAGTTTTTGGACAAAAAGTCACCGGCTGTCTTCTAGGCTCGACGACACCTTTGTCTTTCGTCTGTTTTTGTTTCCGGTGTGCGCACTCCCATATATTTTATAAGGCCTGGAGGTAACGATAAAACTGTCTGTGGACAAAAAGTCGCTAACCTAAATTGATACTTTAAAAAATACATGTAACAAATAAAAACAATTTTTACAGATTTGAACAACCGGAGAATAATGAAACAAATTGGATAATAATAGGTTTTAAAAGCATAAAACATTAAATTTTACGAAATAGGACGCGAAGAAGCTATTTTCCACACTAATTGCAAAAGCATTTTTTCCCACCTTTTAATTTAAAACTTTAAAAATTAATTGTTTTCTTAAGCCTCGTCCAGATTGCCGAACCGAACAGAGGAAACGAGCCAAGCATTGGTGTCTGCGCATGCCCAATCTAAAGTGTGCCTGCGCATCTCAATCTGGGCATGCGTAGAAACCAATGTTTGGCTCGTTTTCTCTGTTCGGCTCGGCAGTCTGGACGAGGCTTTACATGAATAAACGTATGCATTTAGCAAAAGACTCAAGATGGTTAAAATTAAAATGGTACCAACTGTAGAGAACGATATGAAAAAGGACCGTCTGTCAGAATTTAAAATATGCTGAATTGATACTTTAATACATATATAATAGAGCACGAAGTGGAGAAACGCATAGCTTTCTCGCATCCTATCACGTGCTTTAGTGGTTATATGCTTTTACAAGCCATAATCGTCTCATTTGTTTAATTTTTCCCCCGTTTTATCTATGTCAGTATTGTTTTGATTTTTACACGAATTAAAGTATAAATTTAGCAAAATTTAAAAAGCGACGACGGTTCAAATTAATCTGGGGCTGATTGCGGGTTACTTTTGATAAACAATAAAAGTTTCATACAAATCAGATAAGTATATTTCAAGCTATAGGTGTAAATAAACGTAGGTTTGTATAATGTGCATGTGGAAGAAAAACAAATGCACAGAAGGTTGAAACGTATATATGGGACTAACAATGAACTAATTATGATCTACCATAATAATTTCGTGACAATTTAAAGTCAGAGTTTATATAAAGATGAGTTTGAGCTCAATCAAATTTGGGAGATATAATATTAGCGAAATAAATTTTGTGGTTTCATATTGTTTTAAAGCAAGCGGATTTATTGTGTTGTGGAGGCGTCCAGTCTATAAAGAACGAGGTTTTGACAAGGGACAAGGTGTTACAAGTGTTAGTCACGTTATACAAAAAACTGCTGGCGGGAAAATCAGGAAAGAGGGTTGAAAGAGTGAAAAGTATGGAGATCCATCCATGTGGCGAGTATGGAGATCTATCCATGTGTTGAGTATGGAGATCCATCCATGTGTTGAGTATGGAAAACTCCGTATGAACTGGATTCGGGTTGTGGACCCACCCAGAACGGCCATCAAAAGTGTAATCAAATAACGCTCTGGACGGACACACTCAAGCTAACAACAGCTGTCTTGTAATATGCTAATTCCTAATATGCACCCCCCACTCCGTCCGTACAAAACTCGCCATTAAACTGGTCCCGAGACACTGACACGTTTAACTGCATTACGTTAACAGCTGTAGTTTTACCGCGGCTTTTACCCTTTTTAAAAACTCTAGCTGTGCGTGAAATATTATGAATAATACTCTTTTAACAAATTTTGAAAATTGATTTAGACCTTTTTAACCTCCGAAAATTTGAATTTTAAAAACACATTGCTAACTCTAATTCAATTAGAAGCTTTTAGAAATCTCGTACGTCTATAATCAAATATTGTATGTGATGCGGTGCATACAGAAATGTGCTCTTATATCGGCCACCAATATGGCCACCATGATCATTTTTCGCCAAAAAAAAACTGACATAATCTTAATTAACCAGAAAGAGCTTTAAAATTATTTTTTGTAACTTCTCATACAAGAATGATCTTACTTTTTAACATCCTTATCTCAGCAAAATGTGTAGCAAAACTTTTGTAAACTAGTTACATAAACTTTTCAAACTTTTTCTAGTCTTCAAGACTTTCAACACGATGTATAGCATGCCATGCTGATTAAAGCCTTTTTCTTTAGTCGTCTGCAATATTAGCCGTCATCCTAAATTTCAAGTTCAAACAAAGTCACAAGCTCTTTGTAAAAAAAGCTATTTTCCTTGCATTTGAAGCGAGCACAAGCAATTTTTTTACATTTAGCAAAATATGTAGGTATCCTGTCTGTGTGTCGGAATCGTTAGACGATAATTTGAGTGAATGTTGACCGAATTCAGTACAAATGTACAACATCCTCATGAACAAAGAAAGGCCAACATTTCAATAGTTATTTACGCAACAAGGGAGAGAAGTATGTTTTCCTGCTCGAGGTAAAGTTTTCTCCTGAGGCACCGCCGAAGGAGAAAACTTCATTAGCTCCCGAGGCCTCATGGCCGAGGAAGATAATCCCGAGAGCAGAAATACTTCGATCCATGTTGCTTATTAAATTTTATCTTCGACTAGTGCACCATGGGTAATAGCTAAGTTTGTAGGTATAAAAGTTTTGCCTACAAATTCACGTAATTTAAACACCTTAAACTGATATTTAGTTACTTGATTTATTAAAATAACAATTTTTATACTAAATATTCACGTTTTACAACAAACATTTATAATAATTTGTTTTTAATTTAAAGACTTTGTATGATAACCTAGAGTAACCTTCCTGAAAAATTAACAATAAACAGCGGAAAACATTACTACCAACACAATACTTAAAAAATACCAAAAAAAAACCTTATACATTGGTATGATTGTTGTTCTACTCCCAAGGGAGAAAAGTGACACTTCCCGCCCTGTTATCAGCAATTTTAAGTCCACTTACAATGCAAGTCGTAGATAAAATAAATAATCATTAAGACTATTATTCACATATTACAAAATAGGTGTTTGTCTCATTAAATTGATAATATTAGTATTTTTTCCCCCATTATTATTCCAATTATCATCCCATATTTTTCCAATTTTAAAAATTAAAAAATCAAGCGGAGAAATTCTGGCAAATTACTAATCCAAATATTATTATAGTAATTAAATAAAAGAAATTTAAAAGATGTGTATTTGTGCGTGTTGGTTTATGGGTTTGTGTAGATACTGATTCATTATTTAACAAAGTAATTTGAAAATGTTTGTAGAAACAAATGTGAAAAGGCAGAGGAAAGGAAAATAAGGGCTCTGAGTTTCCAAAGAAAGAAGGAATTAACGTTATACTTGTACAAGAACAGATGAATAGCGTGATTAACTTGGGTGTCATTGAATCCAACGCTAATGAGAGATTACGCTAACCACACTAACATGTTTCGTCTTTTACATGTGTACACATCTGTTTCCTGTTCACTTTAATATGACTTTAATAAGATTTGTCGAAGTTCATCAATATTACAAAAGCTAAGACGATTAATTTTCATACTTCGTAAACGTTTAAATAATTTTGTATGTTTTCAATTTGCATTCATTGCTTTTATAATAATGATTATTAAAGTTACCAATTGACTTCGCCTTTATTTCAATAAAAGTTACACTATATAAGTAAATATTTCAACTATTCAGGCTCCTGGCAACAATATTATATGAATAAATACATATGTATATAATTGAAACGAGCGTAAGTGAACTTCTTACATTCAACCAAAATATGCATATTGTCTGACTGTCTATCTGTCAGTAACGTTTAAGTGTCCGACGATAACTTAATTAAAAATCCCAGTCATGCACCTTGACTTAATGAGCGAATTTTCAAAAAAATCTGCAAATTATTAGCTTATGTATAATGTAGGAAAATGTAATTTTGGTTTAAAATTTGGATGGGTGAGAAAAAAAAAATGGTACACACGGGTACGGAGTACAAAAGTTAAAATAGTATTTACTCTTCAAGACGCACATCGTTGGAAAGCTCTTTAAGAGTACAGTAATTGATGATATGTACACTTTTATCCTATTTTGTTATAAAAGGGTTTATAACTGTTTTTGACTCTAAATTGTCAAAACGTGACTCCTAAATGAACTTCAAAAATTCTGCCAACGAACTCATCTTTTCATTTGATATTATTGACTTTTTAAAATTCTTTTGAAATTTTTAAGTGCATCCTAAGGGGAGATATCGTCTGGAGTGACACATATATACATACATACATATATACAATTAGTGTTAGTGAGAGACACCCAGGGATGTGACACGCAAGCGTGACACATAGGAACTGTTCCAACACCAAACAATACGTCACAATGATGTTGGCTCGGCATTAAGCCATGTCTTGCATCGTTTCGACGCGTCCGACTCATCAGGGGCCCGACGATGCCCACCCAACTCTGGACCTATGCTATACTGGATCAAGAAGATCAGTTATAGGGATTATCAGCCAGATGAGTAGGACGCGACGAAACGATGCAGGACATGGCGTAATGCCGAGCCAACATCTTTGTGACTGTCTGGTTGTCTGGTGTTGGAACAGTTCCTATGTGTCACGCTTGCGTTTCACATCCCTTGGTGTCTCTCACTAACACTAATAGTATACCTTATTGCAGTGTTTCATAATCACGGTATTACATTGTTGTTACATATATACATACCTACATAAAAAAAGTTAAATTTTAGGAATCGATTCAGAATGGCCTGAAATTGATTTACATGAAAAAAAATTTGAAAAATTCGCATTACAAAATTTTTGAAACAATTGCAATAACTTAATTTTCTTCGAAAATTCGCTAAAATGAAAGATTTGGTATTCGTGTTCCTTTCACTACTGCTCAGCTCAGGCTAAGTTCATTTGAAGCGTTATCCGTTCAAGAGTTCACGCATTAAATCAGAATTTCTGGACGGAAAAAGATTCTATCACCACCTATTCGTTGAGACAAACATTTTTTACAAATATAATTTTTAATAAAAAAAAGCAACAACGGTATGAAGTGATAAAGATCGTTAAAACTATTTAAGTTGACCTTAACGTTTAAAATAGAGGAATCATTTTTTTACCGGTAGCTTACGTTTTAACGTAATGATTTTAATACAACTTTACATACATCGTCTGAAGTTTAGTTGAAGCACACATGTAAAATTTCAACTTGATACAAGAAGAGGTTATTGTGTAGTGAAGTGATACATTATATAAAAGTTTAAACGAAGATGGCCGGAACATAAAAGTTAAGGAATATGTAGCAAGGCACCCTTCACCCCCACCACATCTGCATTTATAACAACATCCCCTTTAACAATTAGTTAGTAGTTGGTAGTAGTCCAGTACTTCCTACTAGAACGGGTAGGACGAACCACTTGTTCGAACCTTGCAATTAGGCCATGCCTTAGGCCCTTTTTACGCCCCGCGGTAGAGAGTTGCAGCCACTTCACACATCATACATATGTACATTGTACCGCCGAAGCGAGTATGATGTGATCAATTTTGAGCCATATAAATCAGAGCGTCACGCCGAGGAATCGAACCCCATCTCGTTCCACTCATGATTTAGTGATGGCCGAGCAGACGTGGTTTAACCCGCACGGCTACGCTGCCTCTTCCCTTTAACTATTAACTCAAAATGATTAAATATTTTCTTAATATTTAATATTTATTGCATTACGCTCACTTCAATGATAGAGGAACGCGGTGCCTAGTTTGGTAATATTATTATGTATATAAAAATTTATACAAAGCAGCCGAAACAATACGGTTATTTAATAGCTCACATGGTTGCAGGAGCGGAATCCTTTGCCCAATACTGAGGTTAAGATGATTTACGTTATAAACTTAATTACAATATGATTTATTCATTGCTGGCGACATCGATCACATACCTGCCACCCCCGAGCCTTATAATATACCTGTAAATTAACCAGCACCTTCACAACAACACGCCACACGTCTGAATGGTAATAAGCCTCTACGTCATATGTATGGAACATAAAAGTTAAGGAATATGTAGAAAGGCACCCTTCACACCCACCACATCAGCATTTATAACAACATCCCCTTTAACAATTAGTTAGTAGTTGGTAGTAGTCCAGTACTTCCTACTAGAACGGGTAGGACGAACCACTTGTTCAAACCTTGCAATTAGGCCATGCCTTAGGCCCTTTTTACGCCCCGCGGTAGAGAGTTGCAGCCACTTCACACATCATACATATGTACATTGTACCGCCGAAGCGAGTATGANTACTTCATTATGGAGAACTTTAAAATATTTTACTACTTTTTTTTTTCATCTTTATTTGATTTTACTAAGTTTCTTTGATCTTATCAACTCTATACGCACTCCCTCTTGGAGATAGATGCTTCTTAATTAGTGTACGTTGTAAGTATTGCTAATTTTTTGTCATGGTTTTTCTTTTATGTAATATAATAATTAATTTTACATTTAAATTTCAATTAAAAAATTATTACCATAAAATAAAAATAATAAAATAAGGAACTTAATTAAGAATAATATTATTATTTTTTTAAAAATATTAATATCTAGTTAAAATATTAATACATTTTTACTGTTTGTTTTGGTACAGTAAATAAATCAATATGACTGAAGATGATTTTAATGTAAGCCGAAACTTATGAGATATGAATTAGTGAACTACTGTTTTTATCTCGGTACTTCTATGGCTTGTTACTCCCCTGTTATTTTTTTAGAGTATGTATAAATGACTTTGACTAAATAACTATGAACACAAAGGGGAGATTGGTCCAATGTTCTTCGGGGCAATGGAATATACTCCTTCGGTTTTTATAACGGGAGTAACAGTCTAAGGAAGAACATTACGTTCACCTCCTTCCTTCTTTAGATTGTTACTCTCCTATGTTTTTTTTGTTTGTTTTTTTAAGGGTAGTAACAATATAAAGAAGTGCCTTTATTTCTACACCTCATCCGCCATTAATAAGAACATTTCTACTTAAGAAAATTATTATTCTGATTATATGAACAAATTTAATAATTCAAATTACAAAAAAGAAATGTTGTTGGCATGCTACTATAGAGGACTATTATGAAAACTTTATCTTTGAAAAGCCTGATACCAGATTTTTACCTCAAAAATTCTTTTTTTCACTTTGTTATTCAATGCAATAAAAGTTTGCATAAAATGCTATGTGTATGGCTTATGTTTCTATATTTGATGATTAGTAGAAAATGAGGTCAAAATGACACAATAAATATATTGAATGATTGTAAATTAAATATTTGGTATATTTTTTAGGTCTGTACCAAATTCTAACTTTCTTGTTCCTGCCAGCTGGAACAAAAGTTTTGCTTATACGTTGGTGAACAAAACTTTGAAAAAAGCAGCACATGCTGCTGCTATATCTACAGTATTTCATACTTATTTTTGTTCATAATTCTTTCATTTTATTTCTGTTTGGAAAAATGTAGGGGCCGTTATATTATATTTAGGTGAGTTTGAGAGAGTGATTGGCCATAAGTTTAATTCTCACTAGGAATATATTGAAATACAAGGAGTTTATTGTTTTGTCAATAAAGCGGTCATATTTCATATTTTTAATAATTCTTCTTAGTTATTTGTTTGATAAAGGTTCTAGCAATAGGACTGAACTAAACCCGAATCTTTAAAACGTTGAGATTAACACTTTTACATGTAATTTTTATTTTTAATTATACTGTTCTGTAAAAAAAAAAAAAAACTTCAG
>KZ651572.1:452318-467637 GCA_001010745.2 Gerris buenoi | reverse complement strand
AAAATAAAACAATTCCAATTACCCAGACTGATGAATATTTAATTTTGAGGTTAGAGTTACAAACATTTACAAAAAATAAAATTAAAAGTGATAAATAACAAAATAATATTAATTGAAAGTTACAAAGCTTGTGGACTGTATTTATTAAGGATATTGAATAACAAATGATGGGAAATAATAAATATTTGTTCTTGAATAGAAAGTATAAAAGGATAGCTTAAACGATAAAAGTACAATACCAGGTAAGTAAATGAAGATATAGATATAAACTAGGATGGCAGAGATAGGATAATTCACAGATATGATGACAAATTGATTAACATATAGATAATGTTTTAAGATATGAAAATATTAAAGAAAAGATAGACAATTTAAATAATAAGGAATGAAAACATAATGTGATGAGTAAGTGCTAGATGAGGTAATGCAATAACAATGTCTAGTCAGGTTTGACAACCAGGCAAAATAGAACAATAAAATAAATAACTTAAATCTAATCAAAGATTAACTTAATCAAATTATGAAAATTATAAACATTGACAACTGATTATTTTTAACTAACTACTGGATTAAACAACGTTGTTTTCTCTATTTTTAACTTTTAGGCCCACTTTATTAAATTCAGCGATCTTCATCACATCATAGCAGGGTCGGCGTTCGTTTACCAAAAAAAAAAAAAAATTATTTACAAAAAATGTTTGCCTCATTCAATAGACGAAGTTAGAATTTATTCCCGTCCTAAAATTCCTATTTTAAATTTGGAATTTTACGTTTGGCAAGTAAACGCTTGGGCAGATAACGATAACGATGCCCAACGAACTCAGACTGGGCATTGGTAAAATGAACATGTATACCAATGTTTCATCACCGAATTTCAACTAACTCGGTCATCTTTTACTCAAGTTATCGTAATCGGTAGATTTTATGACGCTTGTTGATTCACTCCAGGGCTCCAGAATGTGCCATAAGGAACTTTGTTCCAAAATAGTAATACATATATCTTACCTAATAATAAAATCGAGGGATTCTTTACCTCCATTTAAATTTAAATTTGCCTCCAAACAACGATTCGCAACGTATTTTATTCCTAATAATGGAATGATATATTGGAATTTTGATTCAAATCAATCAAAATCAAAATTCAAATTATCCAATTTATTTATTTATTTCTTATTTTTTTAAACAAATTCTTTAAAAAATATTTTTTGTGTTTACCGGAGCCATAATGTTATTTTGAGAGGGGTTATTTTGTGCCTTTTTTAAATTTTGATATTTTGTAAGGGATTGGAGCTTTTTAATTAAGTTTGGAGAGGGAATTATGGACAATTTTGGAGTATGTATTTTTATTTATTTTTCTAAATGGAAGTTTTTGATTGGATTTTTTTTTAAGGCAATTTGGAGGTATTTAAATGGGTGTCATAGGCAGTCTGCGGACTGACTTAAGAGTGGACCAACCTGGCATTTGCCTAGTAAATTGAGGGAAACCACAGAAAACCTCAATTAGGTTGGGTGGATTCGAGTCCTTCCAAAGTTCTTTCTATGTTTTCCCTAACTAATTTTTATTTATTGGTTTATTTTTATTTCGTTCGTGGGTTTCTGTTGGTGAGTGGTTTCCAGATTTTACAATTTTAGTGTTAAAATTCTTTAAATTTGAGAAAACTATAGTTTTGATTTTTTCTTTTTTATCTTGAATTTCTTGAATTTTAAGTTCTTTGAATAGTATGGTACATTCGGATTTCGGTACTTCTTTAGATGGTTACTCCCCTGTGTTTTTTTGGAATATAAATGATTTTGACTAAACTACTATTGACAAAGGGATGCTTAGTCCAATGTACTTTGGGACAAAGGAATATCACACTTTTTTATAATCAAGTTTTAAATCTTTTTTTAAATTTAGTTTTTAAAATTAGTCAAATCAAGTTTCAAATTTAGTTTTTAGAATTAGTCAAATCAAGTTTCAAATTTAGTTTTTAAAATTAGTCAAATCAAGTTTCAAATTTAGTTTTTAAAATTAGTCAAATCAAGTTTCAAATTTAGTTTTTAAAATTAGTCAAATCAAGTTTCAAATTTAGTTTTTAAAATTAGTCAAATCAAGTTTCAAATTTAGTTTTTAAAATTAGTCAAATCAAGTTTCAAATTTAGTTTTTAAAATTAGTCAAATCAAGTTTCAAATTTAGTTTTTAAAATTAGTCAAATCAAGTTTCAAATTTAGTTTTTAAAATTAGTCAAATCAAGTTTCAAATTTAGTTTTTAAAATTAGTCAAATCAAGTTTCAAATTTAGTTTTTAAAATTAGTCAAATCAAGTTTCAAATTTAGTTTTTAAAATTAGTCAAATCAAGTTTCAAATTTAGTTTTTAAAATTAGTCAAATCAAGTTTCAAATTTAGTTTTTAAAATTAGTCAAATCAAGTTTCAAATTTAGTTTTTAAAATTAGTCAAATCAAGTTTCAAATTTAGTTTTTAAAATTAGTCAAATCAAGTTTCAAATTTAGTTTTTAAAATTAGTCAAATCAAGTTTCAAATTTAGTTTTTAAAATTAGTCAAATCAAGTTTCAAATTTAGTTTTTAAAATTAGTCAAATCAAGTTTCAAATTTAGTTTTTAAAATTAGTCAAATCAAGTTTCAAATTTAGTTTTTAAAATTAGTCAAATCAAGTTTCAAATTTAGTTTTTAAAATTAGTCAAATCAAGTTTCAAATTTAGTTTTTAAAATTAGTCAAATCAAGTTTCAAATTTAGTTTTTAAAATTAGTCAAATCAAGTTTCAAATTTAGTTTTTAAAATTAGTCAAATCAAGTTTCAAATTTAGTTTTTAAAATTAGTCAAATCAAGTTTTTAAAATTAGTCAAATCAAGTTTCAAATTTAGTTTTTAAAATCAAGTTTTTATAAGGGGAGAAACAATCTAAAGAAGTGCCCGAATTTGTACTTAGGACATTCCAATAGGATGTGAGTCATACTTTCTTCTTTATCTGGACATGTATAACATATAGGCGAATCACTTAGTCCTATCATATAGTGGTATTGAATGCATCTTGCATGGTAACTTCTCAATCTATTAATTTTGATTATATCCTTACGTGGTAATTTTGATTTCCAGAACCATGGTTTAATTGGAACTTTTTTGATAATTGATTTGAAATTTCTTGCTTTTGCTGGTTCTTCTTGGAGTTTCATGTTCCATTTTTCAAACATATTCTTTTTGGATATTGCTATTAGATCTCTTGTTGGTATTTTTTTGTCTGATAGTTTTGTTGGGGTTTTGGCAAGTTTGTCTGCTTCCTCATTTTCTGTAATTCCTTGATGTGATTTGACCCATATAAAGTCTATTTCTTTCATGCTTCTTTTGATTTCTGCTATATTGTTTAATATATTCATGAAGATGTGATCCAAGTGTGTTGTGTATGAAATGTTTTCTAGTTTTTTAAGAACTCCCTGGTTGTCACATGCTATTGTGTATTTGTAATAGTTATGTTGTAATGAGTTGATGTATTCTAGTGCTTGTAGAATGGCTAAACTTTCTAATGTATATATACTAGCTTGTAGAGAGCATGAGTAGCCAATGCCTTGTTTTAATTGAGGGTCATAGTATGAGTATCCTGATATGTTTTGTTGTTTTGATCCGTCTGTAAATATTTTGTAGGTTACGTTTGTATTTAATTTAGAAAGTTGGTCTTGAAATGTTATATTATTGTAAGGATAAGTAAGTTTGGGTATATGTATATTTGGTTGTTGATATAAGTTTTCAAAATTAATTTGATGAATCGGTAGCAATTTATGTTGGTATATAGTTTGATCTAGATAAGGTAAAAGAGAATTGTAACTTTTGATTAGTAAGGGGGTAGGTTTATGTCGCCAGTATCTATGTCCTCCGTTTATTTTATCTGATAGATCTGTTACCGATGTGTATATGTCAGAATTTTGAGTATATAATTTTAATAGCAGTTTGTCAGCTAGATGTTGTCGTCGTAAGTCAAGTGGTTGTTCGCAACATTCAGTTAAGATTATGATTATTGGAGTTGATTTTAAATAGCCCATAGATATTCTTAGGGCTCTGTATTGAATGCGGTCGAGTGTTGTTAGTAAGTATTGTCTGGCGTTTCCATATAAAGGTGAGGCTAAGTCTAAACATGCTCTTATAGTGGCCCTGTATAGAGTGAGCATGGTTTTTGGATCGCTTCCCTATGACTTGCTGCAGGTCATTTTCAATATATTTAGGTACTTTTCACATTTTTAAGTAATAATCTTGATGTGTTCTTTCCATGTAAGTTCTTGATCGAGGAAGAGGCCAAGAAATCTAACTACTGTTTTTCTTTTTACCTGTATATTTCCAAAAGTTATTGTATTTTCTAGATTGAGATAATTTCTTCTAGTGAAAATGATTTTCTAGTGATTCTGATTTTTCATGCGATAGTTCTAATCCAGTAATTCTAGACCAGTCTTGTATTGTTTTTAATGCTTGACTGAGACTATTTACCATGTCATAATTTTTTTTTGTTGATTGAATATATTAATATGTCATCGGCAAACTGGAGTATTTTTACAGGAGGGGTTATTTTCATTTCGATGTCCGAAGTGTGAATTATGTATAATAGGGGACTCAAAATAGCTCCTTGTGGGATACCTTTTCTTGTTATTCTACTTCCTACTATTTCCCCGTTGACTCGAAAAAGTAGTGTTCTATTTGATATAAGTTTGATTATAAAATTGGCTGTTTGTTGTGGAACATCCAACTGTGTCAGTTTATAGTGTAATATAG
This sequence comes from Gerris buenoi, assembly GCA_001010745.2. Lineage (NCBI taxonomy): Eukaryota > Metazoa > Arthropoda > Insecta > Hemiptera > Gerridae > Gerris > Gerris buenoi. Next base: position 462,882 of record KZ651572.1, on the reverse strand, counting down.
GAAGGTCAACATTGTTGTAAGCTCCTGTAATGTCTAGGAGTAGTGTAAGTACTGATATTTATTTTTTTTTAGTAAATGCTTATTGTATGTCTGTTATAAGTTGACTTTGGCTTTCTAAAACTGATTTATTTTTCCTAAATCCTTTTTGTGATTTTGAAAGTTTATCATTGGCTTCCAGTAACCATTCTAATCTACTTTTAATTAATCGTTCAAAAGTTTTCAGCATACAAGAAGATACGGAAATTGGGTGATAACTTGAAGCTAAATTTGCGGGTTTTCCCTGTTTTTTTTTTAATAGGGATTATTATAAAAGTCTGGAATTTGTTGTCTTCGCCAAATATTATTGAATATTTCTAAAAGTTTGTTTCTTGAAATTGGGGGTTAATGGTATATCATGTCATAGTGAATATTATCATATCCAGGGGAGGTATTGCTATGTTTAATTGCCGTTTGAAATTCTGATAGTGTAAAAGGTTTGGTAAGTAGATGAGTGTAGTTATTTATTGTTAGTGATGGTAGGATTTTATTTGTTACTGATGGGGGGGCTAATTTATCCATAAACTCCTCTACCCAGGTTCCCGGTGTTGTTTGTATTTCGTTTGATGAACTTTTATTTAGTTTTTTAAAGGATTTCCAGACATTTGATGGTGTATTTTTTGAAAAGTTTTAGTTTTCACAGTATTGTCTCCAACTTTTTTTTCTTTTTTTTTTTTTTTTTTGTTTTGTTACGTTAATTAAATCCTAAACCTTAAATTCTTCCGCTGGTCACTCTGTGTGCTGTATATACCGCTTTATTGTGACACCGCTAAGTTATTTTCCGCAACCGCTACCACTGAAGATCACCAGAACAGAGCAGGAGATAGAGATATACGGAGAGAAACAATAGAACAGANGGTCCTTTCCAGTCCTATTTTCTATTCCCTGAAAATTAACATTTTTTTATTTAAACTTTCTAAAAGTTAATGGGAAAGCAGTCAAGCTACGTTCTGATTACTTTCTCGAGCTAATGAGAAAGAATTAAAATATTCTAAATCGACCTCTTTCTTTAAAGACTTCTGAATCTTAAAAACATTTATTTGGCTGATAAGTTGGTTAATGTCTTTTATTAGGAGTAGACTCCGTTAGTATCCAATTTATCCGGTTTATTGCACAATATCATTAAATTAAGTATGCCTAAAAACAAAACTATTGTAGAGTTACAATTACACTTATTATATTCGAATGTTTTTTTANCTCTACTAGACTTCCAACCACGTAACAACCATCTCACCTTACTTATTATTATTTCCACCACATTTTCTCTTATGTTATTATGTTAATTATATATTTAAAATACATATACAGTTCACATATTTTGTAACCCACCTTGGTGGAGGTTCCCAGGCTTTAAAACTGAGCCAGTTCCTCTCCATATCTTGTTGGTCCTTTATTCATCTAAATTTTGCGTGTTTACGTTTAAAGTTATTTAATTTAAATTCTTTACTTACATGATAATACGAAACCCAGCCAACATAGGAGGATAATCGCTAGTTTCACTATAAATTTAAACATTTTGTAATGTAACAAGCATCAGGACCAACTGTACTGAGTTTTGAATTTGACATAATATGTAGTTTTATTATAATTTTGAAGAAAAAATTATAATGTTTCCAAAACGTCTTTTAACTCTCCAAAAAAAAAGGTTTTTGAAAAGTGACTTGTTTCATCAAAATCATATATGAAGTCAAGTAATAAAGGATTAGCATTAACCTTCATTTAATAATTAATCCTTGATTAAATTAATTTTCTTCAATTTGCACTCTTTTAAAAGAAGGTGTACGAATAATCCAGTAAGAACATTTTACTTCTCCCCGAAAAAAAATGAAGCATGGGACAAAAGAATTTAGGGAAATGATCAATACATCACGCATAACAAGCAGCGTATTAAAAGAAAATGTTACGGGAATTTTCTATTGTTTTCCATTGGACAATGGCAGACTCAGGTTCAGTTATAGCTTGTCTTATCATTGTGTTGAGGTTTAGTATTCTCCTCTTTATCCAAACCATTGTTGCATTGTTTTAAAAAAAACTTTTTTATTTCTCATTCACTTATCACTATAAATATAAGAGCATGTTGTTACATATAATTATATGTAATGCATATCTTTTATATAATCGAGTAGTGTCCCAACAACGACGACTCACCTCTAAATGAATTATAACGTTAAAAATTGATGTGGCATAAGCTGGGATCGAACCCGGGGCTACTGGGTCAAAGCCCGATACCAAACCATTTGCGCTATACCTATGTAACGAATATCGGAGCACAAAACTTCCAATTTAAATGTTTTAGTTTTAATTACCTATAACTGCATAAAACTTACTATTTAAACAGTAAATATCTCTTTAAATATATATTTCAATTATAACTAATTATCTCTCAGCTCTTTTTCTCAACCATATTTATTATTCTGCCCGTTACCGCGGGCCTAACGGCTAGTTTATTTATAAATGTTGCAGTGTTGAAATAAAGGATTTTTATGATAATTCTGTATAATATATTTCTAAATGTTAAGACAGTCTTCATTAACTCTTGAATATTGAGATTAGTGCTAAACTAAGTTATTACATCGTCAAAATTAATATAAATATATTCCAGACTATTTTAGATACTAAATTTTGACGCTATGATTTTTTATCATTAATTTAAAATTATAAATCTCTACTACCTAAATTAGTTTTTAAGTAATTGAGCTCACATTATTGTCCTTTTTCTATTGGTGGCTTTCTTAAATAAGACCGATCTATCTATCCAAATTTGAAAAAGTAAACATCTAAGAAATAAAACTTACTTATCTCGAAATCATAATATGATATGTTTATTATGATTATAGACTGACATTAATTCTAAATTATAAAATCACAGCAAGTACTACTTATTCATGGTGGAGTTAGAAAAGAGACAAAATTAAAAGAAACTAACTTGTAGAAAAAAGTTATAAATTTATAGTTAAGGGAGATGGTTGTAGAATGAAAAAGAACTGTCCTCTCATACCCCGTCGGCAAAATTACTCCAAATAAATATTAAAATAAAAATATAAATCATTAATACACAAACAACTCTGCTTGTATCAGGTTGAAATTTTACGTGCTTGTTTTAATTGTACTATAGGTGATGTATACAAAGTTTCATTAAAATCGTTACGTTAGAACGTAAGATATCGGTAAAAACGTTGTTTTGTTTATTTTAATCGTTTTCATCCGCTTTAATAAATTTAGCGATCTTTATCAATTCATAGCAGTGTCGGTGTTCGTTTTACTAAAAAAAATGTATTTAAAAAAAAAAGTTGTTTGCCTCATTAAATAGATAAGGTTAGAATTTTTTCCCGTCCAAATATTCTAATTTTTTAATTTGACGCTTACGTTTACGCGAGCGTTGCGTATGAACGCTTGGGCGGATAACGTTGTCCAACGAAATTGTCTTGGGCATTGGTAAAATGAACATGTGTTCCAAATTTCAACTAAGTCGGTCAAATTTTACACAAGTTATCGCCATCGGTAAATGACGTGACTGATTTTGCGTGATGGTCATTTCATGACGGTGATTTTGGTCGTTTTTTTCGGATTCTCTCCCGGGCCCAGAACGTGCCATAAGGAACTTCGTTTCAAAAAAAAATGCTCATTTTCTAAATGTCATGGAAAAACATTGGATTTCAATATTTTTTCATGTAGTGGGGAAAATCAATATAAATTTGTCTACAGTCAATAAGATTAGAGTTGGCGTTGGCACAATCAAAAGGCGGGAAAAATTTGAGGGAAACGATTCTATTGGTCCCCCAAGTTGAATGCAACTTCAGAAAAAAAATGCTCTGCTCTACCCCTGTTCCACAAAAAAAATATAACATGGCAACACTGATTTTCTCTTTTTATAACACCAAAACTACCTCCACGTTTGTTGATTCCCGCCTTCGATTGTGCCAACTCTAATCTTATAGACTGTAATTAATATAGTAGATGGATCTCAAGGTGTGAAATTATGAAACATTAATCTCTTTTGATTACCATTTAGTCCGCTAGGAGCTCTGATATCATTTTATAAACAATTTAGAAAGAAAAATGTTCTATCGGCGAAATATAACACTACACTGCATACCAAGTTAAGTTTTTGATAACATAAAAAAATCACAGGGAAGTACTTAGTCCAAGTACATTTTAGGGTTTTGTAGATGAGTAAGCATACCCATTATGTAAATAATGATTTCTTGTCTTCAATCTAAAAGTCCCGGGTTCGATCCCACGGGGGGTCACAATGTTTTTTATTGTAATAAAAAATTTAGGCGCGAATAAAATTGGCAATTTTTGAAAATTTAGGATGAACTCCCGGAATTTTCATCGCGCCATAATAAGGTATTAACATGAATTATTTCGAAATTTTAGCACCAGCCGATCTATAGTGGTTGGGGGGGGGAAAATTTTTTTTGGGTATATTTTGATTTTTTTAACCTATAAGGAATGCAAAATTTAAAAATGTATTTAGATATTTGTTACCTACTATTCAGGAGCTTTCATTTGATACCCAACTCAAAATTTTAAAAAAATAAAATTTTGGGCAAATTTTAAATTTTCGCGCCTAAAATTGGCAATTTTTAAAATTTTTCGATGCACTCCCGGAATTTACATCACCCCACAATAGGGTATTAGTATGAATTATTTTGAAATTTTACATCCAGCCGTTATATGGTAGTTGAGGGGGGGCAATTTTGGGTGTATTTTGATTTATTTGACCAATAAGGAAAGCGAAATTTAAAAATTTATTCATATATTCGTAATCTGCTATTCAGCAGCTTTCATTTGATACCCCACTCGAAAATTAAAAAAAATCTAAATTTTTGACTTTACCGCATTTTTTCGAATTGCGCATGCGCATATTAAATTTTTAACTTTTGTGTATATGTCCTGTGTTTGGGCCCGGAAGTTACGCCAGTGTTTCAAATTTCAGCATTTTAGCTTAAATGGTTCGGGCGCTATGAGCCAAAGAGCGACGGACAGACAGACACATCACCCTCGGCATAAGGGTTTTGAGAAGTATCTACAAAACCCTAAAAATATTGTGGCGAAACTATTGAGAATTGACCCATGGTATATAAGTGTTTTTTGTTGCAAATTATGGGTAGAATCTACCCTCTTCGTTTTTTTACATCTTCGACCAAACACCCTGTATACATAAGTATAAATACTTATTTTAAATGATAATAATTTGTACAGTTATGCTCATAATTTTTATGGTATGTTCTAAGTACAAGCACATGATGAGCTTATATAGGATTATAAATCAGAGAATTCCAGAGAAATAAGATTAAATTGAAATGCAAACGACAGAGGCTTGCACTAATAAAAAAAAGGCAATAAATAATTCAGGTACTAAAATGAAATAAGTTTAGGAATACCACTTATCAGAGATATGCCCCCTCCCCCCCCTCGACCCGTTACCCCCTCCTCTCTTTTAGGGAAAATCAATTGTATCTAATACATAGTTCTAGGAAAAGTCTCCTGAGTTTGAATGTATTATATTATATCAGCTCTACAAAAAAACATGAATAACGACAAATTCATGTTTTCTTATTACCTATACGTATAATATGAATGTGAATTATTAAATCTTTTTGAGCTTAGGTATTTAGTAATTAAATTTATCATAATATGTAATTATCTATTGGCTGCAAATTTGTTTTATTAATTTTGATATATTTGTTTATAGTCTTTTAGTCCAAGTTATAACTGATGTGGTATTCAATGTTTTTTTGTCTCCGTGTCTGAATGATTTTTTGTTTTTTCCAACCTCACTTCAGAACAGAATAAAGTGATTTTTTTATTTTTTGGAACGAAGTTCCTTATGGCACGTTCTGGATCCCGGGAGTGAATCCGAAAAAACGACCAAAATCACCGTAACGCAAAATCCGTCAAGAAATTTACCGATGATGATAACTTGTGTAAAAGTTGACCGACATAGTTGAAATTTGGTACACATGTTCATTTTACCAATGCCCAAGACAAGTTCGTTGGACAACGTTATCCGCCCAAACGTTCACGCGCAAAGCTCGCGTAAACGTAAGCGTCAAATTTTAAATTGGAATTATTGAACGGGAAAAAATTCTAACTTCATCTATTTAATGAGACAAACAACTTTTTAAATACATTTTTTTAGTAAAACGAACACCGACACTGCTATGAAGTGATAAAGATCGCTAAATTTATTAAAGCGGACCAAAACGATTAAAATAAAGAAAACAACGTTTTTACCGATATCTTACGTTCTAACGTAACGATTTTAATGAAACTTTGTATACATCACCTATAGTACAATTGAAACAAGCACGTAAAATTTCAACCTGATACAAGCAGAATTTGTGTATTAATGATTTATATTTTTATTTTAATATTAAATTGGAGACATTTTTTCGACGGGGTATGAGAGGACAGTTCTTTTTCGTTCTACAACCATCTGCTTTAACTATAAATTTATGATTAACTTTTTTCTACAAGTTAGTTTCTTTTAATTTTGTCTCTTTTCTAAGTCCACAACGTATAAGTAGTTATTGCTGTGATTTTATAATTTATATTTAATGAAAAGCGTAAGGAACTTCGTTCTTACCGGGTGTCCCACGACACCACACATATTTTTTTTTACTATTATGAGGGTTAATATATCTGAAATTTCACTACCAGAATATTTAAATTGATGTATGTTTATACTAAATACTGACTTTCTTTCTTTTTAAAAAGCGGGCGTCTTAACATTCAAAAAAATATGTTTTCTTTCAGTAATGTTTACGTGCCCGACGAGAACTTGAGTAAAAATTGACCGATTAAGTTGAAATTTGGGTGAAGCTTAGCTAAGTTCGTTGGACAGATTTGTCGGTCTAAGAGTTCGCGCGCAATGCTCGCATAAACGCGAGCTTCCAATTTAAAATTAGGAATTTAAGACAGAAAAAGATTGACATCCTATTCGATAAGATAAACATTTATTTTTATTACATTTTTTTTTTTTTTTAGTAAAACCAACAACGACACTATGAAGACATAAAAATAGTTTAAACTATTAAATCGACCCTATAAACGTTTAAAATAGAGAAAACAATGTTTTTACCGATATCTTACGATTTAATAAAATTTCATGCACATCGTTACTCAAGTTTTTGAGTAGTGAAGTGATACATTTTATACTAGTTGAAAACAAGATGGTCGGACCTTGTAATTTAAGAAATGTGTAGAAAGGTACTCTTCTTCCCCACTACACAGCTCTCTATTACAATCATCCTTTTCAACTATCAACTCAACATGATGAACTATTTTCTTACTATCTAAAATTTATTGCACAAACACTAGCTTCAATGATAGAGCCACGCGATGCCTAGTAAATATTGCATTTTGTATATACGTTCTTATAAAATATCATTTTTAGCTAATTAGATAGTAAATATTCCTTACAACTTGTGATAGACACCAAGGGATGTGTCACGCTTGCGTGACGCATAGGAACTGTTCCAACATCAGACATTACGTCATTAAGATGTTGGATCGGCATTACGCCATGTCCTGCATCGTTTCGTCGCGACCGACTCATCAGAGGCCCGACGATGCCCAGAACTTGGTGTCTCTCACAAGTTGTGTAGCATATTGCAGTGTGCAAACACGGTATTATGTTGCTGTTAAATATTCCTTAGTTTATGAAAGGCATTAAAACATTAATAACAACTAAGCTCTGTCTTATTTGGAGTAATATTTGAAGTTTCTGTCTGGTTTTAAATATATTCAAATGCAAATGTTCGACATCTATCAAGATGCTGTCAGAGTAAGTCTGATATGTCATACTAAACTCCTACTTGAAAAAATACATTCTCTAAAAATTACGCTGCACAAAACAATTTTTTTTCTAGAATAATAAAGCAAGCAGACAGACGCAGACGTAACTTGAGCGGGGTTGTGGCTGAAAGAGAGTTCTTTCTAATACTAAAACTTCATAACATTGCTAAGAAGGTTTAGCAGAATGCCAGTAGAAGAGTGAGTTTCAGGTGAAAATGCCAACATTATCGCGCCAGCAAAGAAAGTACGTGATTAAGTAGCAACTGTGAAGAGAATAAGGAGACTTTTGTAGCGAGAAAAGCGAAAAACAAACAAAAAAGAAATTAAATTGTAATAAAGAAATTAAATAAAAGAAATTAATTGTTCAAATTATTTTCCGTTTAAACTTTAATTTCATTAAAATATATTATATTCTATAGGCATCATTTTTAGCTAATTAGATAGTAAATATTCCTTACAACTTGTGATAGACACCAAGGGATGTGTCACGCTTGCGTGACGCATAGGAACTGTTCCAACATCAGACATTACGTCATTAAGATGTTGGATCGGCATTACGCCATGTCCTGCATCGTTTCGTCGCGACCGACTCATCAGAGGCCCGACGATGCCCAGAACTTGGTGTCTCTCACAAGTTGTGTAGCATATTGCAGTGTGCAAACACGGTATTATGTTGCTGTTAAATATTCCTTAGTTTATGAAAGGCATTAAAACATTAATAACAACTAAGCTCTGTCTTATTTGGAGTAATATTTGAAGTTTCTGTCTGGTTTTAAATATATTCAAATGCAAATGTTCGACATCTATCAAGATGCTGTCAGAGTAAGTCTGATATGTCATACTAAACTCCTACTTGAAAAAATACATTCTCTAAAAATTACGCTGCACAAAACAATTTTTTTTCTAGAATAATAAAGCAAGCAGACAGACGCAGACGTAACTTGAGCGGGGTTGTGGCTGAAAGAGAGTTCATTCTAATACTAAAACTTCATAACATTGCTAAGAAGGTTTAGCAGAATGCCAGTAGAAGAGTGAGTTTCAGGTGAAAATGCCAACATTATCGCGCCAGCAAAGAAAGTACGTGATTAAGTAGCAACTGTGAAGAGAATAAGGAGACTTTTGTAGCGAGAAAAGCGAAAAACAAACAAAAAAGAAATTAAATTGTAATAAAGAAATTAAATAAAAGAAATTAATTGTTCAAATTATTTTCCGTTTAAACTTTAATTTCATTAAAATATATTATATTTATAAAATATCATTTTTAGCTAATTAGATAGTAAATATTCCTTACAACTTGTGATAGACACCAAGGGATGTGTCACGCTTGCGTGACGCATAGGAACTGTTCCAACATCAGACATTACGTCATTAAGATGTTGGATCGGCATTACGCCATGTCCTGCATCGTTTCGTCGCGACCGACTCATCAGAGGCCCGACGATGCCCAGAACTTGGTGTCTCTCACAAGTTGTGTAGCATATTGCAGTGTGCAAACACGGTATTATGTTGCTGTTAAATATTCCTTAGTTTATGAAAGGCATTAAAACATTAATAACAACTAAGCTCTGTCTTATTTGGAGTAATATTTGAAGTTTCTGTCTGGTTTTAAATATATTCAAATGCAAATGTTCGACATCTATCAAGATGCTGTCAGAGTAAGTCTGATATGTCATACTAAACTCCTACTTGAAAAAATACATTCTCTAAAAATTACGCTGCACAAAACAATTTTTTTTCTAGAATAATAAAGCAAGCAGACAGACGCAGACGTAACTTGAGCGGGGTTGTGGCTGAAAGAGAGTTCATTCTAATACTAAAACTTCATAACATTGCTAAGAAGGTTTAGCAGAATGCCAGTAGAAGAGTGAGTTTCAGGTGAAAATGCCAACATTATCGCGCCAGCAAAGAAAGTACGTGATTAAGTAGCAACTGTGAAGAGAATAAGGAGACTTTTGTAGCGAGAAAAGCGAAAAACAAACAAAATTGTGAAATTAAATTGTAATAAAGAAATTAAATAAAAGAAATTAATTGTTCAAATTATTTTCCGTTTAAACTTTTAGTTCATTAAAATATATATTCTATAGGTATTATTTCCGATAAAAAATTATTTCTCCTACAGTGGACCAATAAAGTGGTTGTTATCGTACTCAAAATAGTACGCAAAACAGTAGATTCCTTTACTTACTACTTTACCGCACTCGTTTTACTTTACCGCACTCATTTTACTTTACCGCACTCCAGTGTTCCAACTTACGAACATAAAGATCTTAAATCTAAACAAAGATTTAATAATCCAAATTATAATAACAATGACAACTAATGTTTATTTGTTTAATTAACTACATGAGATATACACTATATATCAAGTATATTAAAATTAAAATATAAAAAAGTAAAGATCTAAAAAAAGAATCAAATGATTCTTTGATGAGTAAGTGTTAAGATAAAAAATTATAACAGTACTTGGTCAGGTTTGCTGAATCAGGCAAAAAAGGCAACACTGTCTACAAATAGAGCAGCTTGTTTAGTTGATATTGTAAAACCTTTTACATGTTGATGAACACTCTTATTTATTTATTTTTTTTTGTGGGTATTTTAGTCCCGTTAGACTGCTCATTAGGTCATTACAGGACGGGGGTTATCCGACCACTTTACTCATCTACTCGAAGAGATCATCAGTGTGAAACATGTCTGACCCCTCCGGGATTCGAACTCACGTCGG
>KZ651572.1:424218-441650 GCA_001010745.2 Gerris buenoi | reverse complement strand
AATTAAATACATGCCGACAAAATACTATAAATTATAATATTAAATAATTACATAAAATAAAAATAAATTAGATAATTAAATATGATAGGTTACATCCAGGTTACCGCTTTTACCATGCCAGTTATTAATTATTACATAAGTTTTTTTAAAATATTTGTTTGACTATTGTTAATTATTTAATTGTTAATATTATATATGTGATGTAAGTGTTGTTTATTATTAATAAGAATATGACGAACCAAAGGGTGATATTTTCTGTTTCCAACTATACCAAAAAATCTTTTTTTCCGGATTCACTCCCGGGCAAGTTACAGAGTATAGAGACGCTGTAACTTCCATGAGCAACTTCTTTCCAAAATCAGCTAACTGACGACTACGTTACTTAGTTATTACTAAAGTCGAAACAGGTATTGCATAATTACATAATCAACTCTCAATTGAGAGATATTAGAAATGTGACGAATTCAGGAAAAACTTCTGATTTTAATTAGCTTTCGAATGCTATAATTATATTTTAAGATCAACGGACTAGTTCTTGAATTATGGTGGATTGAATGTTACAAGGTATGAAATTATATTCGGACAGTGTAAAAATGCAGAAATAGTGTCCCCGAACAAAACCACAGTACTTAGGGTTTCAGGTTTCTTATAGGAAATTTGACGCTGAACAAAAATGTCCTGTAAAAATGGATCCAGGAAGGCTTCGTTTACGAGATATTCACTAAAAACACCATTTTTGGACGTTTATACTTAAAATTCTCCAATACTATGCTTAAAGCAAAATTAATCATTTATCTTATTATAAATGTATTTTGAAAAAACAACATTATTAAGAAATATATTTATAGATGCTGTTTTGATCTGTTGATCTAGAAATTTAGAAGCTTAGGCACATCTCCTGTGCGAAAACGAGACTTGATCAAGAAGTCCTTATTTTTAATTTATCTTTTTCATATAATGCAGAAAGGATGCTTGTCCAGGACATATCCCTTTTTTAAATAAGTACATATTTATGGTCATGAAACGTTCTTTTCATTTCCTGTAAAATTATTTTGTGGACATATCTCCTTTCTGCAATATTTGATTCATATAAAATATAGTTAAGCTGACCGAAAGCTGATATTACTTTAAATTTATAAATTTAGGAGGAAGCAACTACTTTTGTTTTTGCCATTTCCAATAGCTGAAAGTCTTAAATCGTTCTGTAAGAAGTGTACACTTGTTAGACGAGGAATAACTTATAGAAAGAAGATGTATGGGAGCAACTGTAAAGGGATTGAGCTAACAGGTCTTACGCGTTACGAGTTTGTGGTTTAGCGTCAGCTCTGTTTGAGAGCTTCATCCCTCGAGGGGTTCATCTTCAAACAGAGGGGCGAATCTCTGTCTCTTGCCCTTTAAAAATGGTCGGAAGGATCTTGTTGCCTCCAGCTTGTTTGAGTTGGGAGGCAACTCCGCCAGGCCGCAGGAGGCAACTCCACCAGGCCGCAGGAGCTTTCCAAGCCATGCTTTCCCCTTTATCAAGTCTATTATGATGTTACCAGAAACTTACCCCGCTTTCCTAACTAAACAGCAACTACCCCACTATCGCATCCCACCACCCTTTTCCTTTGTATTAAATATTAAATATCCCTCCAATACTATGCTTAAAGCAAAATTAATCATTTATTTTATTATAAATGTATTTTGAAAAAACAACATTATTAAGAAATATATTTATAGATGTTTGATCTGTTGATCTAGAAATCTAGAAGCTTAGGCACATCTCCTGTGCGAAAACGAGACTTGGTCAAGAAGTCCTTATTTTTAATTTATCTTTTTCATATAATTCAGAAAGGATGCTTGTCCAGGACATGTCCCTTCTTTAAATAAGCACATATTTATGGTCATGAAACGTTCTTTTCATTTCCTGTAAATTTATTTTGTGGACATATCTCCTTTCTGCAATATTAGATTCATATAAAATATAGTTAAGCTGACCGAAAGCTGATGTTACTTTAAATTTATAAATTTAGGAGAAAGCAACTATTTTTGTTTTTGTCATTTCCAATAGCTGAAAGTCTTATATCGTTCTGTAAGAAGTGTACACTTGTTAGACGAGGAATAACTTATAGAAAGAAGATGTATGGGAGCAACTGTAAAGGGATTGAGCTAACAGGTCTTACGCGTTACGAGTTTGTGGTTTAGCGTCAGCTCTGTTTGAGAGCTTCATCCCTCGAGGGGTTCATCTTCAAACAGAGGGGCGAATCTCTGTCTCTTGCCCTTTAAAAATGGTCGGAAGGATCTTGTTGCCTCCAGCTTGTTTGAGTTGGGAGGCAACTCCGCCAGGCCGCAGGAGGCAACTCCACCAGGCCGCAGGAGCTTTCCAAGCCATGCTTTCCCCTTTATCAAGTCTATTATGATGTTACCAGAAACTTACCCCGCTTTCCTAACTAAACAGCAACTACCCCACTATCGCATCCCACCACCCTTTTCCTTTGTATTAAATATTAAATATCCCTTCTTTAGACTCATCATTAATCTTCTTCTAAAAAAAACTCTTTTAACAATCGTACCGATTTCATTTAATTTTTATATTATAGACATCATTTTTTAATTAAAAGAGTTGGAAGATTATTTTTAATAAAACGGTTTCCTATCATCCAATTGTTGTTTTCTTATTGGCTCAATAAATTATCAATAAAAATTAAGATGTATTGAAGAATACTTATCAATTTAACAAATGATTAGTTATAAACAGCTTGATTTTCCAGTGAAATCCGCGTCACGAAGGGGTTGAAGTCCGACGTTTCTCTTTAACTAGTAGAAGCTTCTTCATGGGTGTGGTGCATCGTGATGTTTACATAAAACAGCAACAAGACATACTATCAACTGGATAGAAGGACGGCAAGTTTATAGTTGCTTTCTGGAAGGTAGATTATACCTGGATTCCCCGGGGGTTCCTTGAGTCGTGATAAATATTGTTATGCTAGCATGCAAACATCTGTAAGATGGTTTTTTGCAACATTATGATTGCAAAAGTGGCTTCTAAATGGATTGAAATATCATGGTGTCTGCAGTACAATGTCGCATACACAAGCATTCTGAAACATGTGTACTTAGATGATGCAAGCTTGTGCAAGCATTGTGAAACATGTGTACTAAGATGATGCAAGCTTGTGCAAGCATTGTGAAACATGAGTACTAAGATGATGCAAGCTTGTGTAAGCATTGTAAAACATGAGTACTGAGATTATGTGCAAGCTTGTGTAAGCATTGTAAAACATGTGTACTACGATAATGCAAGCTTGTGCAAGCATTGTAAAACATGTGTACTAAGATGATGCAACCTTGTGCAAGTAAGTGTCAGTCGTGAGTGAACTCTCGTTATTTAGGCGAAGAAAGGTGGGGGAGGGGGGTTGAAGTTGAAGACAACAGATTTTGAGCACCTTTAATTGTAAATAATAATAATAAAAATAAAAAAAACTAAAGTAAGTAAATAAATAATAATTCACACAAAATTAGCTTCGGTGTAAATTAGGTTTATTGTATAAACAAGGTAAAGAGAAACTTTTTTTCTTGTAACAATGACTGCTCTACACGACTTATTTCTTCTTTTGCGTTTTTCTTTGGTACACAAGGACAAAAGTTCTTTTGTACACAAGTCAAACAGAGTCCTTCGTCGTACGTGCTCACCATAGTCCAAGCAAAAACTGACATTCCTTCATGAAATTTCGTAAATCCGCAGAGTCCATTCAGAGACCTAGGATTCACAAAATCAATTTAATCTTAAAACTAAACTAAAATTAAATAGCTGCAGTGTGCACGTAAATATCAGTATTTACATTTAAAAACGCCGTAGAATTATTTTAATTATATTTCTCAAGCTGAAATTACTGGGTTTGATTGCAAAGGTCAGATAGTCAGTTGGTATGCCTGGTGATAAGCAGCTAGCCGGTTTGTTTACATTCCGTAAATTAATTTATTCCCTGCGCAGATATAGTCACTCTTTCTTGGGCTAGTTAAAATTAAATATCGATGATAAAGAAGAGTTGAGATGGTGGTGACTAGATGATTTGTTTTTTATTTAATTTCGTCCATGTGCGAAACACGAAGTGACAAAATAAATTTCATATTTGGTAAATTCATCAAATTTAATCATAAGTTCTAAAATGTTTATATTGATTCAAGAAAGTAAACTAAATGGAAGAGATGCATTCTTTGATACAATTATCAAATTAAAGATACAACTTTTTCTTATTTATCTCCTCAAAGAAAAGGAATAATAAGGGTAGGTAGGTTAGCTTCAGAAAAAAAATTACTCTTAATTGGGGTTTTAACAGTAAATTCATTAGGGGAGGTCCTTTTTCTAGGGATTTCCAGTCGGGGGGAGGTATTTGTGTGATTGGGGGATTGAGCTAACAGGTCTTACGCGTTACGAGTTTGTGGTTTAGCGTCAGCTCTGTTTGAGAGCTTCATCCCTCGAGGGGTTCATCTTCAAACAGAGGGGCGAATCTCTGTCTCTTGCNACGGGGGGGTGATTGAGGCGATTATTGGGTGTAATGAAAGAGAGCGGTAGGGGTGGTTTCCAGGGTAATGGACGGCTAATTGAATGCTTCCCCGGGACCCTTAATGAATGCCTATTAGACAGACGGCAGAAGGGAAACTCTGGGCCCATATCCAGCCCTTTCAGCAAACACTCCCTTTTATAGCTTATATTTCTCTTGCGATTGCGGGTTGAAACTCGCTCGACGTCGCGACGTCGAGAGAAACCTTTAACAGGTAAGTGACGAGAAACGGGGAATTTCCCTTAATAGATATATCTCGACTCGGAAAGCCGACCTAGTCTTTGTGACTTCGCCACACAATCTAACCTCCCGGCTAAACACAAAAGGGCCCTCTTCCTCTTAAACGTTCACAAAAGCAGCCTCCTTTAAAATCTCACCGCCTAAGTTTATATTGCGTAAGCGAGAGATTCATAACTGATAAAATAAGTTGACTTGTGCCGGTAGCTGGGAACCACGAGGCCGCATCTTACCCCCGCTCACCGAACCGGTGAATTCCCCACCCGAATTCCCCCTCTCTAAAAGCCGTCTACTAAAAACAATTATAAGGAGAGAAGTGAAAAAGAGCTCCGTTCTCCGCTCGTGTCTCCCAACAAAAGCCACTCTCTAACAACAGACCATATTTTATACGTTTTTCTCTCCAGCTTTTTTAAAGTAGTAACTAAGGACTGTTACGAGATATTTTATTCTTTCTAGTTGGAAAACAACATTTGTTTTACTTCTGAATCTGATTCTACCTTTTTTTATATTTTAGTAAAAAGTTTTATTTGATTTGGAATTTATTATACGAAAATCGAATAGAAGTACCTCCGGCCGTTTATTAGCTGGAAGCTGATATAACTCCTTAAGTCTTTTAAATTACTTCGTGTGTATTAAATTGGTAAATTAATTTAACTACAATTGGAAAATCATTAACAAGATAACAAACTTAAATAAGTAATAACTTTAAACTTAATCCGTTGATACAACTTAAAGTAATAATACAAGTGTAAATGGGTATCGGTAAGTAAAAGCAACTGCGAGAATAAACTACACTTCTATAAATGTCCCATACAATTGCTTTTATCTGAGCTACCTAATTTCATACGGAATTGCAAGTCATAATTCCTACTATTGAAAGACTCGTGCATTCTGGAGTCTCAGGTGAATCATTTAAGCAGCTAACAACAAATACAGAAGTATATAATACTAAAATTTATACCTATAACTGCAGGACAACAATGGATGACACAAAGCTGTTTGATCTAATGGGAGAGTGGAAAAGAACCAGCTAGGATTTAGTCGGTCTTGCAGAAGTGTGAAGAGTGAGAGAATGGGGTGTATGGAGGTGGGGGACGTACAACATTTTATTTTATCGGTCATGAAAGTATTGGTGGTCCAAGTATTCTAGTTAACAATAGTCTAGCCAAACAAATTGTACTAGTTAAAACTTATTCTGCTAAAATCATAAATTTAAGAAACTAATTAAAAATAGATTGCCAATTGGTGTGGCACATAGCTTCCTCGCATTCTACCCCCGTACTTTATTGATTTTATTGTCTATTTGGTTTATTATTTCCCCCGTTTTTATTTTTCAATCTGTTAATTTTTTTTTTAAACGAATTAAAGTATCAATTTAGCAAAAGTTAAAAAGCGCAGACGGTTCAAATTAATCTGGGGCTATCTGCGGGCTACTTTCCATAAACTATAAAAGTTTCAATCAAATCTGATAAGTACTTTTGAAGCTATAGGTGTAAATAAATGTATGTTTGTGAACGTGTGGAAGAGAATATAATAGGCGCAGAAGGTTGAAACTTATATGGGACCAACAATGGACTTATTTTGACCAACCACCCAAATTTCATTAAAATTGGACGTGTAGTTTATATGATATGGTGGTTCGCAAAAATCAAACGACAGACCGACCGACAGACCGACAGACAGATACGGAACCAAAAATGATCCCTGATGTTTGAAACGGATTTCTGTCTTGGAATTTTTGAAATCGGAGACCTAAAATTTGTTCGCTCTTCAGAAAGATCACATAGCTTCCGTTACCTTCGGTAAGCTCGGAAGCAAAAATTGTAGGATAAAATTACAACTGATATACACCTCAACATGTGCCTCAAATGAAGAAGACAGCTACCATTTCTACAATCACCTACAGTCTACAGCAAACATTCAATGAAGATACGTCGAGTCACACTATTTTCACGGCAGATTGGGACACCAATGTGCAGGGTGCTGCCAGACAACATGGATAAGGTAAAAGAAACAGCAAAGGTAATAAAATTGTAGAGTTCGTCGAATAAAATAATTTGATTATCATGATGGCCCGATTTGGAATCTTAAATATATAGAAGGACCCATCTCTGTTCAAAGGATTTCGTTAAAATGGAATCTAAAACGTGCCATCGATATGCTCTCGCGTATGGGATGTTCAAAGGAAGGAATGAGCTCATGATCAAGGGGTGTTAAAGTGTTCACGCTCGGTCGTTGGTTCTTAACATAAGTATGGGATAGTGTTGAGTGTGGCCAGTTTTGATTTATGGACGCGAAACATGATCTATGACAAAGAGAAACCTTGACAGACTCAAAGTAACAATGGAAAGAACACAAGGAAGGATACATGGAAAGAACACAAGGAAGGACACAAGGAAGGACACATGGAATGAACACAAGGAAGGACACATGGAAAGAACACAAGGAAGGCAAGGAAGGACACATGGAAAGAACACAAGGAAGGACACATGGAAAGAACACAAGGAAGGACACATGGAAAGAACACAAGGAAGGACACATGGAAAGAACACAAGGAAGGTCACATGGAAAGAACACAAGGAAGGACACATGGAAAGAACACAAGGAAGGACACATGGAAAGAACACAAGGAAGGACGCATGGAAAGAACACAAGGAAGAACACATGGAAAGAACACAAGGAAGGACACATGGAAAGAACACAAGGAAGGACACACGGAAAGAACACAAGGAAGGACATATGGAAAGAACACAAGGAAGGTCACATGGAAAGAACACAAGGAAGGTCACATGGAAAGAACACAAGGAAGGACACATGGAAAGAAGCACGCTCAGAGTAAGAAGCAAGAAGAAGAAAACAAACAAATTGATAAGAGGGAAGACATGACTGAAATAGGCTAGACACATAATTAGAAGTTAAAGGTCACTATCTTTGTTTCCCTGATACCTTCTGGCCTCCTATGCCTCACTTCAATACCAAATCTCAAAATTTTGCCCCAGCAACAAGTCGTTCTCACAATCTCTCGTCCCACGTCCTTTTGTAAAGACATACATAACTAACAGATTTCTTGAAGTCTATTACCTAAAATGCAACCGCTTTTAACCTATTTTCTTCAAGTTCTTCCGAATTCCATTCTTGATGCAAATAATTTCACTTCTAGCTGTGTAAAAGATAATTGCATTCAATAATTAATTGCTTCCACGTAGTATCGTTAACTGAACCCTCTGAATTTCTCTAGAAGGATTTGCTATCGATGTGGTAAATTAATGTACTTAATGAAGAAACCAAAATAAAAGTAAGATATAGGGATGAGTAAGTAACGTAAAGACAAAGAACAGGAAAGTATAGACAAAGAGCAGTAAAGTAAAGACAAATAACAGTAAAGTAAAGACAAAGAGCAGTAAAGTAAAGACAAAGAACAGTAAAGTAAAAACAAAGAGCAGTAAAGTAAAAACAAAGAGCAGTAAAGTAAAAACAAAGAGCAGTAAAGTAAAGACAAAGAGTAGTAAAGCAAAAAAAAAAACATTACAACCATGAATTATGAAACTTCTGAAGCCAATCAGTAAGATATAGACATCAAGTCCTGAAGTAATTCGTGTTGTAAGAAGCTATTCACGGAAATTCCTTGTAGAGGACTATTTACACGGAATCGAAGAAAACAAACTGCCAGCATCTTTTACCCTCCAATCGGCATTTTTTTACACGAAAAATAAGGTTGAGATATTGACTCAATTTAGTAATGCGTATCTTGAGCCAGTAACATATTACCCTGACACTTTCCTTAAACTATGCTTCCAGAGTTAGGAGTTTCCTGGCCCGTTTCTCACTCTAGATCTTTTTTTTTTGTTTTTGGATGTCTGTAGTATTTTCACTCATGATTTTTTTTTTTTTTTCAATGTTTTGATCAAAACGTCAACATACAAGACTTGTTTTCTTTTTTTCTACTGTCTCATATATATGGTTACATATGTGGATATGGAGGAAGTAATTTTATGTGCTAAAATACTTAATTTCATAAAAATTTCAAATATCTTCATAAAAAAATCAGATAACAGCTTTTGATAATATATGTAAAAATAAATTTATGTTTGTGCGTAAGTGGAAGAAAAACAATTAGGCGTAGAATGTTGAAACTTTATGGGACCAACAACGGGGTAATAATCCTACCATCAAAACTTCAATAACATCCTATGAGTAGTTTTTGATGTGTGTCTACCAAAATTGAGCGACAGACCTACAGACATACACGGAACCGAAAATGTTCCCGATGTCTGAAACGGATTTCTGTCTTAGAATTTTAGAAATCTGAGACCTAAAATTTTTTGTTCTTCGGAAAGTTTACATAGCTTCTGTTAACTTCGGCAAGCTCGGAAGCAAGAATAAATATTTTAATAATTTTCCACGTTTAAAATGATTATGTTCAATAAAATACGTCTTATTTCGACTGAAAATTGAGAAATATGTTAACCATAAATGTGGAGGCCATTAACTATAATGAATCACGTAAATTGTATTTATTTCTTGAAAAAGTTTTCCTTTTTCCGAACATCTGCTTCAAAATCTTCAGAATATAACAAGAAGATCATTTGATTAAACGTCTTTAGAAGTCGGAGGTTAAGCAACAAAGTCATTTGTTTGGCAAAATAGACAATTTGGAAAACATGCAGACATTTGGCCCTCCGCACACGGGCCGACTGATTTGCAACTCGAGTTGAAAACGAGTTGCTAACTAGTCACACGTGTAACCAGTTTGCAACCAGAATAAAACCCAGGTCCACACACGAGTACAACTGATTTTAGATTAGTCGGTGATCTCTTTTCACACAGTGTGTATACGGAGCTAGTTTATCATTCATTCTTGTCGGTATTTTTCTTTGAACTTATATCTGCAATTACTTTGCAACGGGGAAGGACGGTCTCAAGCAACCAGTTGCAAACTGATTTCATCTGGTCTGGTTTTGGTCGACCCGCGTGCGGACCCCTACCCATCTACACGGGGCGTGTCACAGAACAGTTCCGTGCGGAACTAGTTTCCAACTCGAGTTACAAATCAGTCGACCCGTGTGCGGAGGGCCTAATGTCTCTTTATCAGTTTGTTTTCATGTGTTGTTTCGATGTTTCGGAACTCTTCGGTAAGGAGTGTATGATGAAGTAAGCCGACCACGTTATCCTGGGACAATCCAATAAGTTGACCAATAAGGAAAAATCGATTGCATTTAAATTTGTATTTCTTTTAAACTGCTTCAACCATTTCAATTAACATTTTACAAAGTTAGTTTTTTTTGTAACTAGGCAGAAAATTGTAATTTTTCTGACAAGTTTTTAAGTTTTAGTTCCGAGCCGAAGGCGAGGATAGGGTATACAAATTTTCTGCAGAGGCGAAGCCGAGGCAGGAAATTTACTATTTCACATTTAGGAAAATTACCTGTTGACTGAGGAGGCGAAGCCAAGGCCAGAAAATGTTAGTTACCTGCTAAGGTGTAACCTCAGAAGGTAATCTTTAAATGAGTCAGGAATTTTTCCTTTGCTGCATAGTTACATACAATATTGTATCTACTAACGGCAGAAAAATTACACTAATTATTATGTTCCCTTTTGATTATAGTAAAAGATTTAAAGAAATTAAAGTTTTAAAAAAAACGAAAGTTTGAGTCGTCAAGAAAACAAAACAAAGGCAAAACAAATTTAGTGTTGCCCTTTTTTTTATTAATAGCTATTTATTATCTCAATTTTTAGCGATATTTTTTAATAATCACTGTAAATTAATCAAATTGGTTTTATTACTATAATTATTTGAGTTATTTTCAAAAAAGATATAAATATCAAGCAGAATATTACGCTTAAATATGTAAAAATGAACAATATGGGAGTGTTTATAACCTGCAATGTAGTAACGTTTTTGTAGTAAAATGTAGTATAAATGTTACAGCCTGTTTGTTATTTTGCTCACACTTTGAACTTTTGTTGACACTTTGATATTTTGCTGACACTTTATTATTTTTCTTCGTGTTTTTTTTTTTGACATGTTACAAAAGAATGAAGAAAAATTACATTTTGCAGATTAAAAACAGTACAACAATGCTTAATTTTGCTGCCGTGAGTAGATAAAAAAAAATCCAGAATATAAAGCATAATATAATATAAAGCGGCATAATAATAAATAATAATAATAATACATGATATAAAGCGGCATAATATAAAGCCTATCATTGTTTCCATTACAAGATAATGAAAATAATCGACATACCCTTAAAGTTGATAAAGAAAAAAAAATTAATCTTAATTTTAACTGTTTTCCTTATAAAATACTAGCATATTAACAATTAAGCCATGACATTACTTAACTCTGATGCCTCATACCATGTTAGTCATAATTTTTATTCGTCCTTTAAACTTAACTTGAGATCGGTTATGTAAACGCACAACACATCATCTCAATACTGCTCAAGTATCGAAGCAGAAGCTTTGCCCCAAGCACTTGCGGTATATTACCTATTGCTTCGTTATCTTTGGTAACTACGCAATTACTTCTAATTAACTAGCGTTATGCGTGTAATTGCTGCTAAGCAGCCGCTTTACTGCAACATCCATACATCCTGCATTGAGACTTAAAGCTGTAATTTTAGTTACAAGCTCTGCTCTAATTTGCTTTACGAGAAATATTTTCCACTCACATCAATATTTTGTTTATCTCATTAATATTTTTCCGTGCCTATTTGCTGAAGGTGCAATAAAAAGGAATAAAATTAAACTAGTTTAAAAGACAATATTACGAATTAATGAAGGAAGAATACATTTATACATTAACTTTTCCTATTAGTCCAGGAGATAGCGTGCAAAAAAGGTGTCTACATCAAGCTAGAATTTTGTGTATAAATAAATGTTTTGGTGCTTTTTAAGAATATATGGTCGGCTAAGTTCGTCTGCGGGACATAGCTTGCCAATAGGCTATAGGAATTTGAAGAAAACAAACCGGTGGAGAGCGGCCATGTCCCGCTCTTTAGAGAGGTTAATAATTCAAATATTACTCGAAATCAAAGTGATCATCTATTAAGTGACGAACTATCATCAAGTTGATTTTTGGTCTACAAACTATGTTCCGACTCAAGATTATAAAAATCACATTGTCCACCAAAAAGGGCGGGTACCATGGCCACACTCCGCTCGTTTGTTGCCAATGCCTATTGCCAAGCTATGTCCCGTAGACGAACTTAGCCGACCATTATGTTCTTAAAATGCACCAAAACATTAATTACACACAAAATTCTTGCTTGATGTTAGTCAAATACCTTTTTGCACGCTATGTCCTAGACTATATTGTTTTATATAAAATCTATAAAATGGAAGAAAAAATCTTTGTTCAACGTAGTAAATTATGGATCAGTAATAAATGATAAAACACATCCAAAACCTTATCACTTATTCTTGAAATCGTTTCGCCACAAATTGGGAGAAGGGGGCTTGACAACAGAATAAATATGCAGTGAACCAAAATAATAACCGACAAAATCAATAGCACTAGAAAAAAAACCTTCTTTGCGTTTTTATAAGAAATAAGAGTGAAAACAAGTGTTACGAGGAGACTCAAATAAAAATCATTGGCAGAATTTAACACTTAAGTGCATGTGCATGACTGAGAGCACATGTTTTATCCGTTTAACGTACAACATGTTTTTCCAACATACGTGTTAAAGTGTTCCTTGCAAATTGGTGAAAGTNTCACTATGTGAAACAAGGTTATCTGTGTTCGAAAAATTCATGAGAGACAAAAAGCATTGTTTTAAGCCTCATCCAGACTGCTATTATACCGAACAGAGGAAAGCATTGGTATCTGCGCATGTCCAGTCTAAAGTGCGCATGCCCAGTGTAAAGTGCGCATGCCTAGTGTAAAGTGCACATGTCCAGTCTAAAGTGCGCATGCCCAGTGTAAAGTACGCATGTCCACTCTAATGTGCGCCTGCGCATCTCAAACTGGACATGCGCAGAGACCAGAATTCTGCTCGTTTCCTCTGTTTCGTTCGGCAATCTGAACGAGGCTTTAATTTCTGTGTTGTTTATTATTGTTTTAATTTTTAACAAATAAGGTAACATGTTCGTTTATTTCTTTATATATTATTATTTTAAGCGAATATTTTTATACCCTTCCAGGTTTATATTAAAGAAAACCATTTAATTTAAAGGTACCTACTTAAGAAAATATTTCACTGGTTATGTTTTGCTTCAAAATGGTTGATTTATTTTCTTTCAGTAAAATTAAAACTGTGTGCATCACGTATTCNCATGTATAGTCAGTTTTTAATAAAATAGACCACTGTCAAAAAACACAGTGTTGTTCTTCTGTTATTAATAATTTTATTTTTGATAACTTCTATATTTATAGCTACAGGCAACACTGTACCTGATAAGGAAATAAGTATCTTCTTTCTTAAGGCCCCCATAAACGATCAAACTTACTTGACAAACTTGGCTTGTCAAGCCAAGTTTGTCAAGTAAGTTGGAGCGTGTGTGGGTTAAGTTTGTGAGTTGGATGGCTTGATGAGGTGTACACGGGGCATCAAACTTATTTGACAAACTTTTGATCAAAGTAGCTTGCACGATCAAACTAGTTTGATCGTGTAAGGGGGCNATATACTTTAAAGGTATTTAAGAAATTATTTCCTGGTTATGTTTTGCTTCAAAATGGTATTGATTTATTTTCTTTCAGTAAAATTAAAACTGTGTGCATCACGTATCCCAGCAGCAATTTTTTTTATCATTTAAATATTAGAGGTCCATGTAGTAGGTATGTAAAAAAGTATTATAAGATGCATGCTTAAAATTATAAGAGAAAAACTAAGAACTCTGTACAGTAGTAGTTAACTGAAACTGAAAGTTCATTACTAATCCTATTTATACAATTTATGTTAGTGAGAGACACCAAGGGATGTGCCACGCAAGCGTGACACATACCAAATGTTCCAACACTAGACATTACGTCAATAAGATGTTGGCTCGGCTTACGCCATGTCCTGCATCGTTTCGTCACGTCCGACTCATCAGGGGCCGACGATGCCCAACCCAACTCTGAATCTATACTATACTGGATCAAGAGATAAGATATTATAGGACTTATCAGAGACGAGCGTGCTCTCCCACCGCCATTCTTGCTTGGCTGGCAAAACCCATCTGCAATGTAATACCGTGATTTTGCTCACTGCAATACGGTATACAATTTGTGTTAGTGAAGGGCACCAAGGGATTTGTCACGCTTGCGTGGCACATGCACATGCAGTGCAGACAGACATGAGTCCGAAAATGTCCTTTGATGNAATTATGGTCTATTGAATGGTTTCCAGGCGTCAAATTATTTAAACAGGATCTAAACCAATCCTTGTAAGAATGCAAAAGGTGGAAATTTTTATGCTGCCTGCAAACAAAAAAATTCCTAATAACATGGATCCGGAACAGCTTCGTTTTTGAGTTCGAAATTGAACCATATGTGATACTTTCAATAAAGTTTGCAAATTACTTCAAAATGAAATAAGTCATTTTAACGATATGGTTGTTAATAAAAAAAAAAACAAGTTTATATAAAAAGGATTTAATAGGTGTAGAAATTTAGGATAGTTATGTAATCATCGAATGGGCCAATTAAAATCAGACAGTGACAGACAGACATGAGTCCGAAAATGTCCTTTGATGTCTAAAACGGATTTCTGTCATGGAAGATTTGAATTCGGTCACATAAAAAAGTAATTTTCCAGAATTATTCGGTAAGGGTGGAAGCAATAGCCAAATAATTTTTGATATATTGCCCCAAAGGTCATTAATTACTGCTTGCACAATTAAAGTGATTAATAACAGTCAGGAAATTAGTACTGTTTTAAAAACTACACTTTTTTTCTAAAAGGTATGAAAATAAATAAATGTCTGTTTAGATTTCGGTATGGGATTTTTTACCGGTATCTAAACAATTGACCTTTCACATGTTGAGAAAAAAATAGGAAAACAAAAAACCGTAAAAAAAAGTCGGGTTCACTGGAATTCTCTAATCCTCGAAGCTTCCAGCTTTGGCTTCAACGGATCGATAGATTGCGTTTAAAGAGGCTTATATGGAGTCGAAACAAATACTAACGTCCGAATGTATTTTAATTTTTTTTTTGTTATTTTTCTAAGTGGAAATGTAGATAAAAAATAAAATTAAATTAAAAGTATCCTACAAAATGAATAAGATAAGCATGAATGTAAAGTTGATAAAAATCACTGAAACAAAGTACCAAAACATCTCTAAGGCTATGGCATTGTTTAGATTTTAACATTTTCCGTTGCTTAACGCGTAACTAGAATTTCAAAGCTTCACAAAAAATAGAATTTTTTTATTAGACCGATGCAACTCAACCGAAGCTTCGGAGAGTATATTAATGGGTTTGCGAAAGTATTATGAACGTCAGTTTAATTTAATTAAATCCACGTCACTATGTGAAACAAGGTTATCTGTGTTCGAAAAATTCATGAGAGACAAAAAGCATTGTTTTAAGCCTCATCCAGACTGCTATTATACCGAACAGAGGAAAGCATTGGTATCTGCGCATGTCCAGTCTAAAGTGCGCATGCCCAGTGTAAAGTGCGCATGCCTAGTGTAAAGTGCACATGTCCAGTCTAAAGNAAAAAAAAAAAAAAAAAAAAAAAAAAAAAAAAAAAAAAAAAAATCCAATAATAATCTGCATTTCATGGGAAATCAGTGAATCATATCATTATTATAGAATGACATAAACCAAACGACTTTAGTAATTATTGTGAAGAATAAAAAAAAATATATATACTCATTTTCTTCATTTCATGGAAAAACAATAGCGGCCTTTACACTTGCGCGCTTTCCTGTAGGATAGATCAACAAACGGGAAAAAGCGCCAGTATAAAGGCTGGGATTACACGTCCACAGAGACGCACGCTTTACCACGCGTAATCTCCTTAGTGTAAAGGCGACAGCGAGCTTTACCCCAGGCCTCTTATTCTTTATATTCTACCTGTATAACATGGGGGCACGCTTTCCTGTAGGAAAGCGTGTATCACTTTTATAGCTACCAAATCTTTCCCACACGATTACTCGCACGGTTTTACTCGCGTGCAATCCTTCACGATCAGGCCTGCAGGAACGAACGTATGTGTAAAGGCAGCTATTGAGTCATGAAAATATTTTGGACATTAGCGGCCTTTACACATACGTTCTTTCCTGCAGGCCTGAATCGTGAAGGATTGCGCGCGAGTAATTAGCGGCCTTTACACATACGTTCTTTCCTGCAGGCCTGAATCGTGAAGGATTGCGCGCGAGTAAAACCGTGCGAGTAATCGTGTGGGAAAGATTTGGTAATCATAATTACTACTATTTTTATTGCTATTTAGTCCACTAGGAGCTCTAATATAATTTTATTTCTAATTTAGAACTTCTATCGGCGAAATATGGTACTACAATCAATACAAAGTGAACTCGTCTACCTCTTATCATATTCAAAATCAAGATAAAATCCTGTGCGAGAAAATAAAAGAAAACAATATAATAATTAGTGATTGAAATGTTTTTATTTTCTTGTAATAAGTATCAATGAGAAGCTTTTGAAAATTATAGTTAAAATTTGATATAGGAAGAAGAAAACAAATATTTAAAAGAAATTTTACAGAGGAAATTCTTTTAATAGGAAGAAAACATTCAAATATATAATATGTATTTAGACTTTATCTTTAGACTTGGTAAGTTCTATCAAGTTAAGCTCTCTTTACAAATTCCAAACATCAAAGGAATTAAGTTTATTGATGCCACACTTTACTGTCGTAGCGTTTTGAATGTAAAACGAACTAAAAATAGCGAATATTCTTTGACCAGTTCCAAGAATCATGTTGAGATACTCGAAGAGAAAATTTTAAAGATAAAATAAAATTTTTTAATAAATTCTCGTATAAATTTAACTTCTAGTTAATTAACAATTTAAAAGGAAAGCGTTAAGATATTTAATTATTATTAAAGGTGACATTTGGAGATAAATACACAACTAGAAACATCATAATTTTACCTCATGATCTGTATTAACCTCAAAATATATAACTCTGCTTAAAATATTAAATTAGAAACAAAGTTGAATAAAACTAAAGCTGTCATCAAAGTATGCTGTCAAAAGCTCAAGCTGTCATCAAAGTATGCTGTCAGAAGCTCAAGCTGTCGTCGAAGTATGTTGTCAAAAGCTCAAGTACTATTTCAATAAACAATTCTAAAACAAATTAACATTTATCTATGTCTTAGCGTTATCTGACACGAGGAGAAATTAGAAAATTTAGGGTAGCCAGTCTTAGAGGTAAAGGTCGACCAAGAAGTCATGGAAATCTGAGGAGTGCGCTAGTGTCGTTGTTTTGGTGTCATGTATAGTCAGTTTTTAATAAAATAGACCACTGTCAAAAAACACAGTGTTGTTCTTCTGTTATTAATAATTTTATTTTTGATAACTTCTATATTTTTAGCTACAGGCAACACTGTACCTGATAAGAAAATAAGTATCTTCTTTCTTAAGGCCCCCATAAACGATCAAACTTACTTGACAAACTTGGCTTGTCAAGCCAAGTAGACTTGGTAAGTTCTATCAAGTTAAGCTCTCTTTACAAATTCCAAACATCAAAGGAATT
>KZ651572.1:374616-391459 GCA_001010745.2 Gerris buenoi | reverse complement strand
AATACTGCCGATTATATAAAAAGACTAAAAACAGGCGAGCGTAGCGAGCCTAATACAACAATTTAATAAATATTGACTACAAATGCTAAATAAAATTGGCGAGCGCAGCGAGCCATATATAAATACTGCCGATTATATAAAAATTCTGTAAAAACAGGCGAGCGTAGCGAACCTGCGATAATATTATTAAATAAAGATAATAGACAAAATAATTTTAATGCTTTCTTCAGGTTGAAATGTTATCCTGATATCATTATTGAGAGCATATTAAGGCATTACGGCTGATATAAAAACACATTTCTACGCGAGTTCTTTATGCACCGCATCACTAGTATAACTGCGGTTTGTTTTGGTAATTATTTAACCTTAATATGCGTTTATTGTTTTTGAAGATTACGGCAAAATAGTTTTTTGATGTTAGTTTACATGTGTTGGGCGATAAAATAGTGTACGCACCACGAGCAGTAAGCGCTATGAGAGGCCTCAGGCGTTAACGCACTCGTGCTTTCAAACTTCGCCCTCGGCCTGTAATACCGCCCTTACTGCTCTAGTTGCGTAAATAGCTAATAAATTAAAGGCTTGTCTGTACATTGGTCAGAATTGAAAAAGTTTTGGATACTGTTCATATCACACATTCCGAAAACCGAATAGGGCCTTAACTTTTATCGTGTATGTATGTATTGTGCATATGTGTGTCTGTCGCCACCAGTCTGATTTTACAAGGGCAAAACTGGCTAAACGAGATTGATTTATTGGTTCGCAAAGGTTAGTGCCAACATGTTCCACATTTTAGGCTTTATTCCATAGAAAAATATTGAGTAGAACCAAAGTTGTTAATAATTTTATAGAACAGATTATCTTGACTATATATATAAAGTGAAAAAACCCACTAATTCACATGTACAAATGTTTGGGTTCTTCTAGACTCTAGACCACCTCGAGCCTGCACACTGGGCTTTCTGCTAGGCCAAGCAGATGTAAATTTCGATTTAGCCTACAGTGTCCAGTAAGAAATCCTGTCAAAAGATGACCGGATTGTTTTTTGAGCGAGAGCAGCTATCTGCTGAGATGCTGAGATGGTTCCCGGATCATCATTTTAGATTTTTGTTCTCATAATTCTAGATACCTGAAGCAGTGATCCATATTCTTTTCATATCTAGCCTTCTGAATGTCCTTATGGAATGTTTCACTCCACAACGTGGTACGCCAACAACTGGTTCTGGTGTAATTGGGGTCGAATTGGAACCCGTTTTAGCTAAGTTGCCAGCAATCTCGTTCCCCTCAATGCCACAATGTCCAGGAACCCATATCAGTTATACGCTGTTAAGTTTCCAAGAGTGTTAAGATAGCTTTTGCACTCAGCAACCAGCTTAGATGTATATCTAGGTGCAACCAGTGCTTTGATCGCTGCCTGGCTGTCAGAGTAGATTCTGATNCAGATATATCGGTAATCTTTCAAAACGGGTTTACTATAAAAAATTCTAAACGCAGATAATAGACCTACGTTGGTTTTACTCCTTGTTCCTCTCGTGTTTTAATTAAATTTATTAGTATGCTTATTTTATTAACTTGTTAACAATTATTGAAGTATCGTTGCTTACTAAGATATAGTAGAACTGGGTTCAAATAGCATTAAAATTCACCATTTGCACCCTATTTTTCTAAAATTTTCCGGGGGAGGGCCCCCGGACCCACCGTCCTACTTCACTACATTTTACACCCACCGCACGCCACTTAAACAAACAATGCGCTTTCTTTATTACATCGCCCGTGTTTTGTTTATTGTCTCGGGAATAACAGTTGCCCGTGTTATTCTTGAGCGGAATTTACTATGAGAACCTCCCCTTTCTCCACCAGAGAACCTCCCACTTATCTCTATCGCGCTCTTATCAAACAGTTATATATCACTCTCTCTCTGAACTTGCTTGTTTACCTTTCTCCCCCTTATCTCCTAACGCACTCTTATCAAACAGTTATATATCACTCTCTCCCTGAAATTGTTTGTTTACAAAACTTTTTTAATAATATAGATAGATAAATAATTACAATTCAATTTTTTTTTAAATTAAGAAATATGAAACTTAGGGGTGAAACTCGTCTTAGTGGTTAGTAGTTATTGTAATTGGGTATCTGGAATAAAAAAAAAAAAATGATTTCATTTATTTAAAAAAAATTGAAGCCGACGTTTGCTATTATAAATAAATTACAATTTTTAATTCTACCTTGAATCTAATTTTTGAAGTAAAGTTTAATAATGCGGCAATGCACACAATACTCGATACAGTAGGCATCAATATCAACGAAGCAGATGAACCATTAATGTTTGTAAAATTTGATTGCCAATATAAATAATAACACTCGAAGAGAATAAAGAAAAAGTACATTGTGATAATCATTAGATATGGCAATCCGAAGCAAGCATTTAACTGATTGTTTACATCACATAGACGGTCAAAGCAATATATAAATACATCCGTATTTACTTTGTTTAAATCATGTCTGTTTATCTCTAACGGAGGCGTTAAAAATATCGATAATTTTTCATGGACCATGTGTAAATGCATATCTACGATATCTTCAAAAGTAAATATAAGATCCAAATGAGCGTATGCCAGAATTGAAAAATATATTGTAAATATTATATAAATATATGTCTTTAAATCTAAAGACGATTTCACTAAAATAATAAGCGTTGTGAAAGCAATTATATAGAATATACATGAAACCAATTTTACAAGTATAATAATAGTAGTATAATTATATTTAGGTTTGGTATTTTTGAAAATTGAATCATTCAGTAATTCGTTGATTCGTTGTATATTATTTAACAAATCATAGATATTTTTAGATTTTAAAATATTAGTTGATGATAAAAC
Organism: Gerris buenoi; assembly: GCA_001010745.2. Taxonomy (NCBI): domain Eukaryota; kingdom Metazoa; phylum Arthropoda; class Insecta; order Hemiptera; family Gerridae; genus Gerris; species Gerris buenoi. The sequence goes on along the minus strand of KZ651572.1, from coordinate 388,583 downwards.
AGCGAATGCAATGAATGAAAAATTTAATGCGTTAGATATAATTTGCTCGTAACGCGGAGTGGCCGAAACGAAACCACTAAAATCTAAATAATTAATAAGGACAAATAATCNAAGCCCACACTAAGCTTATATTGGGGTTCTGCACAGAAAACCACATGTCTGTTCCTGATGGTATTTGAGGATCATCTCCAGGTTCCCAGTCTTGTCTTGAAGGAAGCAGATACTCCCAGCTAATGTCAAAATCCCACTGTGGTATCATAGAGTACCTGTAACATCAATACTTCCAGGCAGATTTCTCTTATAGAATTCCATATTACACTGTGCCCTATACTATCATATCCCATCTATAAACCAGCACAGTGCAGGTGATATGAAGCTGGCATAGTTTCGTACTTCAGGTATATCTCTAAAGGTAGTAAGCATAGCATAGCCTCAAGTGCCAGAGTTGGTGTAGTTTTCAATGCTCCTAGTATACCAACACAAGCCGTTCTTTGAAGGTGCTGAAGTGATTTCTTTGCAGTTCCTATGGATATCCTTGGCCACCAGACGACACATGCATAGGAAAGAATTGGTCTCACCATGGCAGTAAAGATCCAATGCAATACTTTAGGTTGTAATCCCCAGGTGGGACCAATGGCCTTCCGGCATACCCAAAAGGCCGCCATTGCCTTATTCAGTTTTGCTTCAAGATGAAGTTTCCAGGTCAGTTTTTTATCCAAAATTACACCTAGATATTTTACTGAGTCTGCGAGGTTAAGCTTCTTACCACTTAGCATCAATTCTGTACTTCCTTCCAATTTTCTTTTTCTTGTAAATAGTGTCACCACTGTTTTTTCGTGATTAACCCCGAGGCCGTGATTATAACACTATCTTTCAACGGAGTGATGAGCTCTTTGTGCAAGCTCAAAAACTGTGGTAGTGAACTTTCCCTGAACCAGAACTGCTACATCATCTGCATAAGCTTGAATGTAAATCCCATCTTTCAGAATAAGTTTTATGAGACTATCTACCACAAGGCACCAAAGTAACGGTGAAAGAACTCCACCTTGTGGACAGCCTCTTCTTACAGCCACTTTTATACTATGTCCATTTCTCTCAACTTTAGCTAGTCTAAGAGATAGCATTGATCTGATCCATGCCACAATAACTGGGTGAACACCATGGTCAGAAGCAGCTTGACTGATAGATTCAACAGAAACACAATTAAAAGCCCCTTCGATGTCCATGAAGAGTCCCAGCATCAGCTGTTGCTTGTTGAGGGCTCTTTCGATTTTACAGACTAAATGGTGAAGAGCTGCCTCACAAGATTTTCCTGCTTGATATGCATATTGCTGCTTGCTAAGAGGTATGGTCATGTTGTCTCTAATCCATCTATCCACCAGCCTTTCCAAGGTCTTTAATAAGAACGAAGTAAGACTGATGGGTCTGTAAGATTTAGGAAGAGTAAAATCAGGTTTGCCCTGTTTTGGTATAAAAACTATGCGAACCTCCCTCCAGGAGCTAGGGATAGTTCCTTGAGAAAGGAAGGTTCGGTAGATCTTAACTAAATCGTCAATAATCAAATCCAGGCCTTGTTGGAGCATTATTGGCATAATCCCGTCACAGCCAGGAGATTTAAATGCGGCAAAGCTTTTCACTGAAAATTCTACCTTATTGTTAGTAATGATGATATCTACCAGGGCTTGAGCTCCTTCTCCAGGTAGAGCCATAGGAGAATCAGATATTTCTATGTCCTCACTTATATCGGAGCCAGGCATATGTGTATTTACCAGATATTTAAGGGCCTCCTCCTAGAAGAAGAAGTAAATGTGCCTCCAGTAAGCAGTAAGGGACCACTACACATATATGTCGGTGCTTTGGATAGAATCCGGTGAAATCCGGCCGCCGGAGCTATTCCCCCAATATCTGCACAGTATGCTCGCCAAGCATCCCTCTCAGCTTTTTTAATTTGTGCCTTGTATTTTCTGCGGAGGGACTTATATTCCTCCCAAAGCTCCGGCAAATTATTTCTTTTAGCTTTATTCTAAGAGATTCTACCTTATGAGTCCACCAAGGTGTTGAGAACCTTTGGGAACGGACTTTTAATGGGCGTAGTCCTCAGTTTCTTTGAGTCCGTTGGGACAGTGTCCTAATTTGTCGAGTTCTTCTTTGAGCACCTTTCGATAAAGGACCCAGTCGGTGGTTCTAATGTTCCTAAATCGTATCTCCTGCGGAGGAGGAACGTTTATCATAAATAGGATGTGCCTATGGTCTGATAGAGATTCATCCTGAATAACGCCAATCCATAACACATGTTAGTAAATCTTCTGTGCAGAAAGATATTTCAATCACTTCTCCTTGGTGTGAAATAAGTAGGGATAGCCCCGTTATTAAGGACAAAAAGCTGTGTGCTAGATAAAAATTCGAGGAGGGCTGCACCTCTAGGGTTAGTGTCACTGCTACCCCACACTAAATTATGTGCATTAGCATCAGCACCTACTAGAAGNATCCCTTTAGTTCGTTACTAAGCAAAATGTTTCTTTGTCTGAAATGCATTTAAAAATGCCCAACACTTTTTAAGATCCGATAATCTCAATTTAGTTTAAAATTTAAAAGACCACTTTTATGTTAAAAAAAAATTATCAAAGAAAAATCTTTATAAAAATAATTATTTGATTCTGAAATAATGTTTTTATTGTTTAAAATTGTTAAATTATTTCTCTTGGCATTCCTAGTTGATATGAATATATATTATTATATAGTAAGAATATATAATTAAATTATTGTTGGAAGTAGTTGCACGGATCACTTCTTTTAACCATCTAATCTTTTTATTAAAAATATGTCTATAAAAAGCAAAGATAGTCGATAAAAACATTAACAGTAACTGAATAATTTATTTTAAATTTTAATCAAACTACAATTCAAATGCCTCTGTCTTTTTAGATAATAATAGTGATTTTATAAATTTTTAATTGACACTAATGGTTTTTCTTCTATAAATAACACCATTAATAATACATCTATACTAAAAATACTTTTAAATTAAAGTCTTGTCTGTACATTGGTCAGAATTGAAAAAGGTTTTGGATACTTTTTCATATCAAACATTCCGAAAACCGAATAGGGCCTTACATTTTTTCGTGTATGTATGCATTGTGCATATTTGTGTATGTTGCCAGCAGTCTGATTTTAAAAGGACAAAATTGGTTAAACGAAATCGATTTATTTGTTCGCAAAGGTGAGCGTCAACATGTTCCACATTTTAAGCTTTATTTCATCGAAAAATATTGAGTAGAACCAAAGTTGTTAATAATTTTATAGAACAGATTATCTTGACTAAATACATAAAGTGACAAAACCCACTAATTCACATGTAAAAATGTTTGGGTTCTTCTAGACCACCTAGAGCCTGCACACTAGGCTTTCTGCTAGGCCAAGCAGATGTAGATGTCGATTTAGCCTACAGTGTCCAGTAAGAAATCCTGTCAAAAGATGACCGGGTTATTTTTTGAGCGAGAGCAGCGATCTGGTGAGATGCTGAGATGGTTCCCGGATCATCATTTTAGATTTTTGTTCTCATCATTTTAGATACCTGAAGCAGTGATCTATATTCTTTTCATATCTAGCCTTCTGAATGTCCTTATGGAATGTTTCACTCCACAACGTGGTACGCCAACAACTGGTTCTGGTGTAATTGGGGTTGAATTGGAACGCGTTTTAGCTAAGTTGTCAGCAATCTCGTTCCCCTCAATGCCACAATGTCCAGGAACCCATATCAGTTGTACGTTGTTAAGTTTTCCAAGAGTGTTAAGATAGCTTTTGCACTCAGCAACCAGCTTAGATGTATACCTTGGTGCAACCAGTGCTTTGATCGCTGCCTGGCTGCCAGAGTAGATTCTGATTTGTCAGTTAAAGATTTTTTTATTCAGAATAATTTGAGAACAAGCCAAAATTGCATATATCTCTGTCTGAAATACGGTGGCATATTTGCCTAAGCTCACACTAAGCTTATATTGGGGTTCTGCACAGAAAACCACATGTCTGTTCCTGATGGTATTTGAGGATCATCTCCAGGTTCCCAGTCTTGTCTTGAAGGAAGCAGATACTCCCAGCTAATGTCAAAATCCCACTGTGGTATCATAGAGTACCTGTAACATCAATACTTCCAGGCAGATTTCTCTTATAGAATTCCATATTACACTGTGCCCTATACTATCATATCCCATCCATAAACCAGCACAGTGCAGGCGATATGAAGCTAGCATAGCTTCGTACTTCAGGTATATCTCTAAAGGTGGTAAGCATAGCATAGCCTCAAGTGCCATAGTTGGTGTAGTTTTCATTGCTCCTAGTATACCAACACAAGCCGTTCTCTGAAGGTGCTGAAGTGATTTCTTTGCAGTTCCTATGGATATCCTTGGCCACCAGACGACACATGCATAGGAAAGAATTGGTCTCACCATGGCAGTAAAGATCCAATGCAATACTTTAGGTTGTAATCCCCAGGTGGGACCAATGGCCTTCCGGCATACCCAAAAGGCCGCCATTGCCTTATTCAGTTTTGCTTCAAGATGAAGTTTCCAGGTCAGTTTTTTATCCAAAATTACACCTAGATATTTTACTGAGTCTGCGAGGTTAAGCTTCTTCCCACTTAGCATCAGCTCTGTACTTCCTTCCAATTTTCTTTTTCTTGTAAATAGTGTCACCACTGTTTTTTCGGGATTAACCCCGAGGCCGTGATTATAACACCATCTTTCAACAGAGTGAAGAGCTCTTTGTGCCAGCTCAAATACTGTGGTAGTGAACTTGCCCTGAACCAGAACTGCTACATCATCTGCATAAGCTTGAATGTAAATCCCATCTTTCAGAATAAGCTTTATGAGACTATCTACCACAAGGCACCAAAGTAACGGTGAAAGAACTCCACCTTGTGGACAGCCTCTTCTTATAGCCACTTTTATACTATGTCCATTTCTCTCAACTTTAGCTAGTCTAAGAGATAGCATTGATCTGATCCATGCCACAATAACTGGGTGAACACCATGGTCAGAAGCAGCTTGACTGATAGATTCAACAGAAACACAATTAAAAGCCCCTTCGATGTCCATGAAGAGTCCCAGCATCAGCTGTTGCTTGTTGAGGGCTCTTTCGATTTTACAGACTAAATGGTGAAGAGCTGCCTCACAAGATTTTCCTGCTTGATATGCATATTGCTGCTTGCTAAGAGGTATGGTCATGTTGTCTCTAATCCATCTATCCACCAGCCTTTCCAAGGTCTTTAATAAGAACGAAGTAAGACTGATGGGTCTGTAAGATTTAGGAAGAGTAAAATCAGGTTTGCCCTGTTTTGGTATAAAAACTATGCGAACCTCCCTCCAGGAGCTAGGGATAGTTCCTTGAGAAAGGAAGGTTCGGTAGATCTTAACTAAATCGTCAATAATCAAATCCAGGCCTTGTTGGAGCATTATTGGCATAATCCCGTCACAGCCAGGAGATTTAAATGCGGCAAAGCTTTTCACTGAAAATTCTACCTTATTGTTAGTAATAATAATATCTGCCAAGGCTTGAGCTCCTTCCACAGGTAGAGCCATAGGAGAATCAGATGTTTCAATGTCCTCACTTATATCAGAGCCAGGCATATGTGTATTTACCAGATATTTAAGGGCCTCCTCCTCTGAAGAAGTAAATGTGCCTCCAGTAAGCAGTAAGGGACCACTACACATATCTGTCGGTGCTTTGGAGAGAATCCGGTGAAATCTGGCTGCCGGGGCTATTCCCCCAATATCAGCACAGTATACTCGCCAAGCATCCCTCTTAGCTTTTTTAATTTGTGCCTTGTATTTTCTGCGGAGGGACTTATATTCCTCCCAAAGTTCTGGCAAATTATTTCTCTTAGCTTTGTTCAGGATTCTATTAACCTGTCTTCTAAGAGATTCTACTTTATGAGTCCACCAAGGTGTTGAGAACCTTTGGGAACGGACTTTTAATGGACAACTAGTTTCATAAGCTGTACTTATGGCGGTTGTAAGTGCTTGTACATAGTCCTCAGTTTCTTTGAGTCCGTTGGGACAGTGTCCTAATTTGTCGAGTTCTTCTTTGAGCACCTTTCGATAAAGGACCCAATCGGTGGATCGAATGTTCCTGAATCGTATCTCCTGCGGAGGGGGAACTTTTATCATGAATAGGATGTGCCTATGGTCCGATAGAGACTCATCCTGAATAACATGCCAATCCTTAACACATGTTAGTAAATCTTCTGTGCAGAAAGATATGTCAATCACTTCTTTTCTTCTTGGTGTGAAGTAAGTAGGGATAGCCCCGTTATTAAGGACAAAAAGCTGTGTGCTAGATAAAAATTCGAGGAGGGCTGCACCTCTAGGGTTAGTGTCACTGCTACCCCACACTAAATTATGTGCATTAGCATCAGCACCTACTAGAAGAGAAAACTTATGATCCTTGCAGAAGTGGATTAGATCCACAAAGCAAGATGTTCAAGATGAGCAAGACGCTCCAATATATATTTTTGACTCAATTAGAAAATTATTATTAGTAAAATTAATACATAAAACTTATTACTAAAATCTCTTGATACGCTTATGAGCAATATTATTTTATTACAGCAATTTATACTCACATATTTACGGTTTTACTGGTTAATAATTTAACATGACCTCAAGGTCAATTTCTAACGATTCTCTTGGTGCACTTTCCATTTTAAATAATTTGCGAATACTTTTCTTAATCATAGAAACAATAGTTGAAAAAAAAGCGTTGTTTTGTGTGTAAATAGCGAGTTTGACAGGTAGGTTGAAATTTTACATGCCTGTTTCAATTTTACTTTAGAAGATGTGTATGAAGTTTTATTGAAATCGTTACATTAGAACGTAAGATATCGGTAAACATTTTGTTTTCTTTATTTAAAAAGTTTAGGTCCGCTTTAATAAATTTAGCGATCTTTATTACTTCATAGTAGTGTCGGTGTTCGTTTTACTAAAAAAAGTTATTTATAAAAGTTGTTTGTCTCATTAAATAGATGAAGTTAGCATTTTTTCCCGTCCTAAAATTCCAATTTTAAATTTGAAACTTACGTTTACGCGAGTGTTGCGCGTGAACGCTTGGGCGGATAACGTTGTCCAACAAACAAGTCCTGGGCATTGGTAAAATGAACATGTGTACCAAATTTCAACTAAGTCGGTCAAGTTTTACACAAGTTATCATCATCAGTAGATTTCGTGAGGCATGGTTGCGTGACGGTGATTTTGAGACGGTGATTTTGTGACGGTTATTTTGTGACTGTGATTTTGGTCGTTTTTTTCGGATTCACTCCCGGGTCCAGAACTTGCCATAAGGAAGTTCAATCCAATAATAGATTGCAAAATGTGATATAAGACTTATAGGAGTAGATCTATAGGCCACTGCCTCTTTAGACGTCTGCGCTCTCTTGGAGGGCAGTCTTGGAGCGTTACCTGGAATATGTTGAGAGGATTGGTGTTGGACAAGAGGAGAATGATGGGATTATATTATATTCATGGAACTTTTTATATTGAGAATTGGATAGATTTCGGACAAAAGCAACATTCAGGTCTTTATGGAGAGCCATTATTGTCTAATTTGTTGTAATCTGGGGCAATCTGTGGGTTACTTTCTTTAAACTATAAAAGAATCATACATATCAGATAAGTACTTTTGAAGCTATAGGTGTAAATAAATGTATGTTTGTGAGCTTGTGGAAGACAAACAAAAGAGCGCATAGTTGAAACTTATATGGGACCAACAATGTGCTAATTATGAGCAAACACACACATTTTATTAAAACCAGACGAGTAGTTTTTAAGATGTGTTGGTTCGCAAAAATTGAGCGACATTCAGATGGACCAACAGACCGATACGGAACCAAGAATGTTCCCTTGTGTCTGAAACAGATTTCTGTCTTGGAATTTTTGAAATTGGAGACATAAAATATTTTTGTTCTTCAGAACGATAACATAGCTTCCGTTACCTTCGGTAAGCTCGGAAGCTATAACTTCCTTTTCTAAAATGCACGCCATTCAGGCTGTGGATGTTGCTGCGAAGCGGAAGTGGTCTCATGAGAGAGTCGTGGTTATAAAGACTACACTACTGGCCTGTCACCACCGTGCGTTGAAACAGGGTGGAGCGTACGTTTGCCGTTGAGGTCTAATTTTCGAGCGGATGTTCTATGATCGTAACCCGATGCACCTTCCAAAATCGCTTTAAACCCCGTTGGGGCCAGTCCCGGACCGGAAATCAATTGTTACATGGGTCATTAAGTTCTGACATACCTCGAGTTCGACAAGACGAACAACTTGAGTTTTTCGGACCATCAATTCACCTGAGAACATTCCGACAGTGAGAGAGCAAACATGCGTCTCTGGACTTTCCCATCATTCAGTGAGGAGAATTCTTGACGATGACCTTCATTATCCTTATATGTTGGCGTCTGGCAGGAACTCTCCGAAAGTGTCTTCAATTCTCGAAGGAACGCGGGGCGATTTGGAATAGCCATTCTGCTCCCCCGATGTGGCCGCTTGTGATTTTTTCTTGAAATCCCTCGTTTATGTCAATCGTCCAAGGACCCTACAACACCTGGAGGTCAACATCTGTGCAGCCATTGCCAACATACCTGCTGCTATGCTGGTAAGGGTCATGATTGGCTTACTCTATGTATGAATGGGAAAGTAATCTACCTGATTTGAGTTTTCAAAACTTCGTCAAAACAAAACTGTAAATATAAAAATAAATCTGATTTGTAAAATGGGTTTTACTGAGTTTTAAAAAAATGAAGTTATTTGTAACCTGTATAAATAACACGATTTTTAATTATACCTTAAATCTAATTTTTGAAGTAAAGTTTAGTAATGCGGCAATGCACACAATACTTGACACAGTAGAAATCAAAGCCAACGAAGCAGATGAATCATTAATAATTGTAAAATTTGATTGCCAATATAAATAATAACACTCGAAGAGAATAAAGAAAAAGTACATTGTGATAATCATTAGATATGGCAATCCAAAGCAAGCATTTAACTGATTGTTTACATCACATAAANGTGGGACCAATGGCACTCCGGCATACCCAAAAGGCCACCATTGCCTTATTCAGTTTTGCTTCAAGATGAAGTTTCCAGGTCAGTTTTTTATCCAAAATTACACCTAGATATTTTACTGAGTCTGCGAGGTTAAGCTTCTTACCATTTAGCATCAATTCTGTACTTCTAATTTTCTTTTTCTTGTAAATAGTGACACCACTGTTTTTTCGGGATTAACCCCGAGGCCGTGATTATAACACCATCTTTCAACAGAGTGAAGAGCTCTTTGTGCCTGCTCAAATACTGTGGTAGTAAACTTGCCCTGAACCAGAACTGCTACATCATCTGCATAAGCTTGAATGTAAATCCCATCTTTCAGAATAAGCTTTATGAGACTATCTACCACAAGGCACCAAAGTAACGGGGAAAGAACTCCACCTTATGGACAGCCTCTTCTTATACCCACTTTTATACTGTGTCCATTTCTCTCAACTTTAGCTAGTCTAAGAGATAGCATTGATCTGATCCATGCCACTATAACTGTGTGAACACCGCATGGTCATGGTCAAAAGCAGCTTGACTGATAGATTCAACTGAAACGCAATTAAAAGCCCCTTTGATGTCCATGAAGAGTCCCAGCATCAGCTGTTGCTTGTTGAGGCTCTTTCGATTTTGCAGACTAAATAGTGAAGAGCTGCCTCACAAGATTTTCCTGCTTGATATGCATACTGCTGCTTGCTTAATGGTATGGTCATGTTGTCCCTAATCCATCTATCCACCAGCCTTTCCAAGGTCTTTAATAAGAACGAAATTAGACTGATGGGTCTGTAAGATTTAGGAAGAGTAAAATCAGGCTAGCCCTGTATTGGTATAAAAACTATGCGCACCTCCCTCCAGGAGCTAGGATAGTTCCTTGAGAAATGAAGGTTCGGTAGATCTTAACTATCAATTATCTTAACTATCAATTATCAGATCCAGGCCTTGTTGGAGCATTATTGGCATAATCCCGTCACAGCCAGGAGATTTAAATGCGGCAAAGCTTTTCACTGAAACTTCTACCTTATTGTTTACACGATGACCTTCATTACCATCCTTATGTTGGCGAATGGCAGGAACTCTCCGAAAGTGTCTTCAATTCTCGAAGGAACGCGGGGCGATTTGGAATAGCCATTCTGCTCCCCCGATGTGGCCGCTTGTGATTTTTTCTTGAAATCCCTCGTTTATGTCAATCGTCCAAGGACCCTACAACACCTGGAGGTCAACATCTGTGCAGCCATTGCCAACATACCTGCTGCTATGCTGGTAAGGGTCATAATTGGCTTACTCTATGTATGAATGGGAAAGTAATCTACCTGATTTGAGTTTTCAAAACTTCGTCAAAACAAAACTGTAAATATAAAAATAAATCTGATTTGTAAAATGGGTTTTACTGAGTTTTAAAAAAATGAAGTTATTTGTAACCTGTATAAATAACACGATTTTTAATTATACCTTAAATCTAATTTTTGAAGTAAAGTTTAGTAATGCGGCAATGCACACAATACTTGACACAGTAGAAATCAAAGCCAACGAAGCAGATGAATCATTAATAATTGTAAAATTTGATTGCCAATATAAATAATAACACTCGAAGAGAATAAAGAAAAAGTACATTGTGATAATCATTAGATATGGCAATCCAAAGCAAGCATTTAACTGATTGTTTACATCACATAGACGGTCAAAGCAATATATACATATATCCATATTTATTTTATTCAAATCTCGACTGTTTTCAACTGGCGTTAAATATATCGATAATTTGTCATGGATAATACTTAAAAGCATATCTACAATATCTTCAAAAGCAAATATAAGATTTAAATGAGCGTATGCCAGAATTGAAAAATATAATCCAAATATTATATAAATATATTTCTTTAAATCCAAAGACGTTTCCGTTAAAATAATAAGTGTTGTGTAAACAATTAAATAGAATATATGTGAAACTACTTTTACAAGTAAAATAATATCAGCTTTATTAGATTTAGGTTTTGAATTATTTATTAATTCGTTAATTCCTTGAATATTATTAAACAAATCGTAAATATTCTTCGACTTTACAATATTAGTTGATGATAAAACAGCGAATGCAATGATTGAAATATTTAATGCGTTACATATAATTTGCTCGTAACGTGGAATAATCGAAACGAAACCACTAAAATCTAAATAATTAATAACGACAAATATTCCTACAATAATATTATTAAATAAAAACGAAAACCATTTTCTGAAATGTGATGCTGTATTATTCCTCGGGTAATATATTATTATCGATAACAAAAACAGAGGAAATTGTAATCCCTTTAATTCGTTATCGTTGGAATGCATTTAAAAATGCCCCCCATCATTCAGTGAGGAGAATTCTTGACGATGACCTTCATTATCCTTATATGTTGGCGTCTGGCAGGAACTCTCCGAAAGTGTCTTCAATTCTCGAAGGAACGCGGGGCGATTTGGAATAGCCATTCTGCTCCCCCGATGTGGCCGCTTGTGATTTTTTCTTGAAATCCCTCGTTTATGTCAATCGTCCAAGGACCCTACAACACCTGGAGGTCAACATCTGTGCAGCCATTGCCAACATACCTGCTGCTATGCTGGTAAGGGTCATAATTGGCTAACTCTATGTATGAATGGGAAAGTAATCTACCTGATTTGAGTTTTCAAAACTTCGTCAAAACAAAACTGTAAATATAAAAATAAATCTGATTTGTAAAATGGGTTTTACTGAGTTTTAAAAAAATGAAGTTATTTGTAACCTGTATAAATAACACGATTTTTAATTATACCTTAAATCTAATTTTTGAAGTAAAGTTTAGTAATGCGGCAATGCACACAATACTTGACACAGTAGAAATCAAAGCCAACGAAGCAGATGAATCATTAATAATTGTAAAATTTGATTGCCAATATAAATAATAACACTCGAAGAGAATAAAGAAAAAGTACATTGTGATAATCATTAGATATGGCAATCCAAAGCAAGCATTTAANATTTAAAGAAATCATAAATATTTATTTTTATTGGAATAAATTGGGTTTCCTTAGCTAAGTTATAATTAATAACACATCATTTCGAAGTGTCGCTTGTCGCCGTCGGGACACTTTAGGTATGCCTTGGCCTACCTCTGCGTCTTGAGCCTTGTGGATTCCATTCCAGAGCTTGCCTTGCTATATTGCGTATTGTCCACTTTCTGTGGCGTAGCTCGATGTCTACGGGTGTCTGGTTTGTTCTCCTCCACAATTCTTCATTTGAGATAACCTGCGGTCACCATATTTACAGGATATTTCCCAGACTCTTGTTTACAAAAGTCTGGAGGCTCTTTTTAAATTGTAGAGCGTCTTCCAAGTTTCACAGCCATAGAGCTAAGCTCCTGTGACTTCCATATAGGTCGTAGCATTACGAACGCACCATTGGCTTTATCTATGGGGTTCTGAATATCCTCAGCAGCACCTCCATCTGTAGTGGTGATGCTTCCTAGGAAGCAAAACTGGTTAACTTCTTAAATCTCTTGGTTGCCCAGGAAGAATCTCGCGTTATTTCTGCTCATGAACCTTATTTACTTCGTCTTTTTAGCGTTAATATTTAAACCGACTTCTGCAGCTTCAACCTTTAAGTCATGAATTTAGCAACCACATCCTTGAAGCTGCTTGCCAAGAGAAAAAATCGTTAGCAAAATCTAAATCCTCCAGTTCATCCAATAGTCTCCGTTGCTTCTGCTTCCATTCATTGCTTTCCTCATCACAAGATTGAGTACATCACGAACAGGGTTGGCGATAAGAGACCGCCTTGTTTGACTCCAGACTTGACTAGAATACGTTTAGTCAGCATCCCTTGATTTTTAATCTGGCATGTTAAGCCTTCGTTCATATTTTTGACGATGCTGATTATTTTTGCTGGTATTCCAAAATCTTGCCTGACTTTCCACATCTTCCTCCTCCATATACTGTCGAACGCCTTCTCGAACTCGACAATTATCAGATGGAGAGAAGACTGGTGCTCTGTAGACTGCTCCGCGATAACGCACAAGGTGTTTATTTTTTCCTATTTAAAATATAGTACCAATATATTTCTAGTGCTAGACAGCTCTTGCTATAAGAAGGTTGTCATTGAATTTTAGCAACTGATTTTGCGAAAACCACATATTTGTCAAGCCTTTTCTGTTTCTCTGACCCCCTCCTTTTTTGGGAGAATAATTTTCTCATTTTACCAGCAGTCCTCATTTGCCTTGTCCCCTTACATTTTAAGCTGTAGATAATTCTGTATAAATTTATCTAATGTTCATTCTTCATATTGTCTGATGTGCCCTTTAAGTTGAGAATGTAACTATTATAATATTTCTTTACTAAATTTAGTCAGGAAATATATTCTGTTTTTTTTCTTTGAGAAGTGTGATGTCATCAGGTAAATAAACGGATAAAACTTACTAAAGATGGATTGCAAGTATTGGTGGATGTAAAAGAACAAGGTAGAAACCAAATTCATGAATGAAAGATTTGAAAGTCAGTCTCAATAGATATCCAAGATATCGGAGGATTTAGGAGGCGCCCGGCACTAGTGCGGCGAGGACCCTGAATAATTTAAACCAATGGTATCACAAGGTGCTCAAGGGTCAGAGAAACGAAAATCCCTCCATAATTCATCGCACTACACAACTAAACTGTAAAACCCAACAAAATATTATTTCAAACCTTAGAAACTAAGACACGGAAAAAATGAATCTAATTTCTTCGTTCTAGCCTTTAGCTAAATTCTAATATGCAGATTTTATTTGTACAAATATTGATACATTTTATATAATTTGTATTTGTTCTCCCTCCCTGATACGTTTCTGATACATTAAATATAATTTTACTAAATCTATGGTCTAAAACTCTCCCCCCCCCCCCCCC
>KZ651572.1:360378-372459 GCA_001010745.2 Gerris buenoi | reverse complement strand
CTCAAAATTTAAAAAAAATATTTTTTTCTCGCGATGTGAATTATCCGCCATTTTGAATTTGAACAGCTGATTATTTTGAGTTCTCTATATTTTTCCTGTGTGCGCGTCAAAACGATCTTTAATACTGGTAAGTTTCACGCTTTTATCTCTTTTGGTTCAAAAGTTATTGGAACCGTACAGAGTGACAGACAGACACAGGAACGAAACTATAAGGGTTTCTTTTTTTTGGTTTTACCAACGAAACCCTAAAAAAATGATAATATAAGTGAAATGTCGTAAAAATAAGGGGAGAAATGGATGTTTAGATGTTCTATGTCTTTGTATAGTAATATAGATAATATAGAGGAAGGGAAAGGTGGCGTGAGGTATACTTTCCCAGGAGAATCCTGGGAAAATATTAAGTTTAAAAACTCCAAAATTTGCCCAGTAGTCTAAAATGCTGAAATGTACCTGTGTGCCAAATTTCAAGTTTCTAGCTATAGTAGTTTATTAGTTGAAACAAGCCAACGGACGGACAGACAGATAGACAGAGCCGTTATATAAGGTTTATTTTTGTACTTTGTACAGAAACCTAAAATTTGTTTGACAAAAACAAAACCCCTGACTCTTAACCCGTATGCAAAACCAAATGATGTGATTTTCACACAATATAAGACAGTCTACAAAACAATCTGACAGAAAATATTCATGAAAAACAATGTACGATAGAGAATTTGAATTGTAATTATAGCTCATAACTACAGATAGGGTAAATTCTATTAAATATTTAGGAGTAATTATTGATTGCAATATCAAATGGCAAGAACACGCACACGCAAATTGGCTGAGTGTTCATGTACACAAAGTAAAAGAGTGCCAGTGCCAAGTTCCTTACGGCGAATGTTAACTATTTAAAATGCGACACACACTGCTATGAGATAAACTCCGTAATAATCGTTGCTTAACACCGTATATAGCAATTATAGGTAGGAATTACAGATTGTTTTTTACCACTCAAAACCGTTTACTGAAAAATAATAGTCCAGGAGATTAGGAGATAGCGTGCAAAAAAGTGTCTGACTACCATCAAGCTAGAATTTTGAGTATAAGTAAATGTTTTTGGTGCCTTCTAAGAAAATGTGGTCGGCTAAGTTCGTCTGTGGGACATAGCTTGGCAATAGGCATTTGAATAAAAGAAGCCGGTGGAGAGCGCCCATGTCCCTCCCTTTTTTTGGTGGACAATGTGATTTTCATGATCCTGAGAACGAACTTAGTTAGTAGGACTTAAAGCAATCGTTTAATCTCAAATCGTTCAAAAGTTAAGAGAAGGGGGGACTTTTGGACCTCCCTGTAGATTTGAAGAAAGCGTTCGACACAGTGTCACACGCCAGGTTGTTACCATCAACCTATAATCAAGTTGATGGTAGTTTGTCACTTAATAGGTTAGTTAGTCAAATATTACTCCAAATCAAAGTGCTCCCCTATCAAGCGACAAAGTACCACCAACTTCATTATTGGTCTACTAACTAAGTTTGTATTCAGGATCATGAAAATCACATTGTCCACCTAAAAGGGCGGGACATGGCCACTCTCCACCGGTTTGTTTTTTTCAAATGCCTATTGCCAAGCTATATCCCGCAGACGAACTTAGCCGACCACATATTATTAAAAGGCACCAAAACATTTACTTACAATATTAAATTCTAGCTTGATGTTAGTCAGACACTTTTTTTGCATGCTACCTCCTGGACTATAGTTAGACCAGTAAATGCCCAAGTTACCGACTTAATTTTGATTGATTAATTGAAATTTTAATTGCATCATTAATATTAATGTATTAAAAATATTCTTTGTAGTTATTAAATATTAACCATGTGGATATCGACTGTTATTGAAATAGAATTATGTGAAAAGTTTTGGATTAATCGACGTTTCGGAAAGTATATTTTCTTTATCAAGGTATAATGCAAGAATCTTCATTCATGAACTTTGAACAAGGAAATATAAGTCGGCAAATACAAAACTTTGTTTGTTTTTTGTTTTTTTACTTTTGACTGGTTCTCGTCATCCTCAAATTCTGTTATTAAATATTTTATTTATTTGTTTTTGTTTACCTTGTGACTATTTGACATAAAACAAATTCGGCGATGTGAAATTGTTGGGAAATTTAGCGATGTGCATGCGAGGAAAGCAACAAGACCATGGACCTGCTGTTAGAGATATTCTCACTGTTCCACATCTACATATTCAACAAGAAAATCACCATGTCAATATTTTACACCATGTTTCTCTCGAGTCCTCCCATTGAATTTATCGACGATCTTGAAGATTTCGACTTTGAAGACTTGAATATTTAATACTTCTATACATTATAGGATAAATATACAGTTTTTTCTAAACCAGATTTGTCTTTATATTGCCAGAATTGTAGGATATATGCTTGAAAAAGATAATTGCGCGTTAATTTGTTTACATTTGAGTACTTTTTGTATTTTTTAGACTTCTTTTTCTTTGTAAAGGCCCCCCATACACGGTAAAACTAGTTTGACAAGCAAGTTTGATCAAAAGTTTGTCAAGGAAGTTTGATGCCCCATGTACACCACATCAAGCCATCATCTCTAAAACTTCACCCACACACGGTCCAACTTACTTGTCAAGCTGGCTTGACAAGCCAAGTTTGTCAAGTAAGTTTGATGCCCAGTGTACACCACATCAAGCCATCCAACTCACAAACTTCACCCACACACGGTCCAACTTACTTGTCAAGCTGGCTTGACAAGTCAAGTTTGTCAAGTAAGTTTGATGCCCCATGTACACCACATCAAGCCATCAACTCTCAAACTTCACCCACACACGGTCCAACTTACTTGTCAAGCTGGCTTGACAAGTCAAGTTTGTCAAGTATGTTTGATCGTGTATGGGGGCCTTAAGTCTTTCCTGCGTTTTACGATTGTACCGCCAATATTTTTTATATTGATCCCACCACAATTACTTTGTTTCCATAAGTTTTTGAAACCGTTTTGAAAACTGTTTTGGTTTCAAAAGAAGTTTTCAAAAGAAGTTTTGAAAAGGAGTTTTCAAAAGAAGTTTTCACAACAATGTGGAAAACTATAAACTCCAAGATTAGTTCTAGTTAATTCAGAATATAGGTTTGTTCCAAAACCCCTATTCGTACCGTCCTTTATGTATCGTCCCGCGGATCATTCGGGAATCATTTAGGACAGGTTTTATGAGCATGAGCGCACGTCGTACTCGTACTGCAGTAAAATCAAATTGTACAAGAATTAAAATTCTCACCGTATTAAAACATTCAAGGAAACCTAAAGCTGGCTTTACACGAAAGGAACGATAAATTGCACGATATATCGTTGCAACCTGGGAGCGTTTACACCACACCGATTTCTTACCCCGATCTCTGACCCGATCTTTCTTTTTAATTTGCTTTACGTAGGGAGTTGGCCGGAAGGTTGTACAACCTCCGTTTACACGCACCGACTTGTCGGCCGATCTCACAGATCAAATAGGTTTTGATTCGATCATACAACCCAACCCCAACCCCGATATCGTTATACAATTTCCATTTACATCTTACAATATATCGGTGCGATTTATCGTTCCGACCAGATTGCACCGACAAATCGCAAGGTGTAAAGCCGGCTTTACAGGTATGTTTGTTATATTATTTACTTAACAATATTGTATTATGTTTATTTATTTGAAACTATAACAATGTTTCTATAATTGTTTTCTAATTCCTTATTAAAATTCTTTTACATATACATAATAAAATATCGTTATTATTCTACCTTACATATATAGAGGATACATACTTCTTTCATTGTTTCTAAATCAAGGCTAGGGAGTATGAGTGCTTGAGTTATTCAAAATAAATCAAGATATATTATAGTTTCTTATCAAACTAAATAATATTTTTACATCAATCTATTGGTTTCGCCAATCAGTTATTGAATGTTGTTTTATTTAGTTATAAAATATTCACCAAATTAGTCGGGTAGTAGGACTTCTTATTTAAATAAGGATACCACACAACATTCGCTTTGAATAACAATACTTAATTGGTATTGTTGTAATAAAAGACTACTCAAGTACTCACATGACATTAAAATTAGTTTTACTTTTATTCAACAAGCAGAGAATAAAATCTAGAGAAAGTCAGGAATGTGTCTGACATATCTCTCATTACTACAAGAACAATTTCCATTAATACAGAGGTAACGAGGGTGAAACAATGCTATATTTACTTGAGCCAGTCATGTATAATAGATGCCTTTTTAGGAAAGAACAAAATCTCTATCCTATATAATTTTGTCAGTTCCATACAATTATAAGGAGGAAATTGTAAACATCCTACTCAAAATCTGTCGTCAACTACAACAGATACCTATTATGCTTCCTTAAAATACCTAGGTTAACCATTAAAACGCCTACCAAAAAACCTAGGCAAAGTTAGCATTTTCTTATTGCTTTTTATTTGCGCATTTCTTTAATGCACAAATGCTTTTTTAAAAAAAAAAACAGATCCTTTCTAGTCCCATCGGCTTTAAAATTATGATAAAAAAACAATTAAGTCAATAATTAAAATAGATCATTAGTAATGCTAACGGAAGAAAGTAGGTGTGAAAAAAATGTTACGATTCAATTAAATTTAAATTTAAGGTATAAATGTAGATTTTAGTTGATTCATTCAATAAACCCGGAAGTCACTTTTACTATATAATTCACCTAAAACATATTAAGTAGTAGGTTATCAAGGAAAAGTTCAAAGTCTTTTTAAATTTACGTCAAAGCCAAACACATATCACACGGGAGGGAATTTGCTACAGCGGTTTTTGTGCCAAGCAGTCTTTCCCCCGCGGACAATCTTGGACAATAAGAATATGTGACGTATTTTTCTAAGAGAGTTTGTCATTGATAGAATATTAATATTGGGCCAAGGTGCCGGAGATATAGTGGTAAGATAGTGTGCAGTGGGATATGAAGAGACCGTCTAGTTATGTCTGCGGGGAGGACTGATTGCGCCACTGGACACGGTCTCCCCCACCTGCACTTATACCTGAAAGTGAAAGCTATGTGTATTCCATCAGTATATGCCTTCGCTTTCGTTCTGATGCTACACAGTTTCGACGACTAGACATCATGAACTTCATAGTTCTGATTGCGCTAGCGGTAAGTCTCAAATATTATTTATAAATAAAAAAAAAAAAAAAAAAAANCGTTTACACGCACCGACTTGTCGGCCGATCTCACAGGTCGAATAGGTGTTGATTCGATCATACAACCCAACCCCAACATCGTTATACAATTTCCATTTACACCTTACGATATATCGGTGCGATTTATCGTTTCGACCAGATTGCACCGACAAATCGCAAGGTGTAAAGCCGGCTTAAGAATTAGGGAACCTTCCTATTGACATGTGTGACGATTGACATAACTGCGCATACAAACCAGTACATGGTATTGTCAGAGGATCGTTTGGACCGTTTGATAAACAGTTCGCAAACGCGTATATCGATCACAGCGCGGGTTGGAACAGTTTGGAGGACGCGTCTTGCTTTTCGTACCGTCCGGTCACGCGGACGATTCGAAACACTGTCAGAGGTCGTGTTGGAACGGCTTTTATACTTTGCCCATGCCCTTGATGATCTCGCGGACGGTAAACATCTTTGGTTGGTAACTAAATATCTCTGCTACTCATATCTCTGCTTATCATACCTACTAGGCATGTTTAAATTCAATACCTGTTTCTGTTTCCATGCTATTATTGTGTTCAAATAGTTTCAATATAAAACCAAAAATTTACTTTTGTGACCTTGAACTCAAATCGTTTTGAAATCGCCGTTTCTATGGGATTTTGAATACCAAAACAGATTTAAAACTCATGGAAACGTAGTAAATGTCAAATCAATTTATACCTACTTTAAAAGTATTATTGTATTGATATTAAATTTATAAGTTAATATTAATAACAATATTAAATTTATAAGTTAATATTAATAACAATATTATTCAAGTTTGTCGACGAACTTAAAATCTTAAGCAGTTAGATTCGTATTTAAATGGACTACACTTTTGAATTTTTTAATCTAAATCGTTGGAACCGTTTTTGAGAAATAATTTTTTTCAGAGTTTTTAGGGGGTAGCGCCCCTAAATTTAGAGCTAAAATTAATTTCTCGATTTCGCCTCGGGGTATGATTTTTCTATAAGCATGTGTGCCAAATTTCGTCAAAATCGGCCCAGTTGATTAGGCTCCAGGCGTTTGCACAGCCAGACGACAGACGAAAAACGACAGAAGACGGACAGACATTTTTCAAAAACCACTTTTTTGGAATCAGGGGACCTCACAACGTGTAAATCCATCAAAATCTCAAAATTAAATATTCGCGCCATCACAATACTTTCTCTTTATATGAAAAAGTAAAAAATCTTTATATGAGAAAGTAAAAAGAAAAAAATATGCAAATATATAATAATCATTTGTTTTTGTATTATATTTAAAGAAAATTGGGAAAAAGGTTTCAGCGTAGTCAGTGTTTTAAAAAACAAATCGTAAGAGAAAAACATGGTTAAGAGAGGTGATTTGAAATTAGCATTGACAACTATTTCACCAGATATAGGGAGCCTATGTGAAGGGCATCAGGCTCAAGCTAGTCATTAGTTAATTTTTATTAATTATTAATTTATATTTCACCTTTAAAAATATATGATAAGTTAAATAAATAAATACATTTTTCCATATCATAGTCGCAGAATCAATTACGTTCTTAATTTAATTATTAATTAATTCGGTATATAAGTAAAATTAATTAATTAAGCTTCGTGTTCAGAGAATGGGGGGCGATGAATAAAGATGGAAATTGTGAAGGGGGCGACAAGTAAACAAAGGTTGAGAACCACTGCTTTAGACAAAGGAACATTTACATAGTAGTATATATTCTTAAGTCTAAATTACTTAAGACAAAGGGATATTTAGTCCAATGTACCTTGGGGACAAAGGAATGTCACACTTGTGTATATAAATATGATATTGTACCTTAGTCTATAACTATTAAGACAAAGGAATATTAAATATACGCTAAGAAAACCGTAGAACTCATTGTCCTTCGGATTTTGGTAAAAAGATTTAGTCTTACTCATGATAAGACTCAATTTTAAAATAGCTTAATAAAATTGCCCCAGAAGTCTTAATGTCTTGGGAAGACTAACACACAAATCCTTGAGACTTTTGTCGGGCAGACTATTGTTTAGAACTAAGGAGGGGTGCTAAAGTAAAAAAGAGAAACATGGTAGACTGGTAAAAGTTCACCAATCCCAAAGAATTACTATAAATCTTTAAAGGTGGCAAGTTTAAACGAAAACTGTTTCTTAATAATATAATTTTCCCTAATCTCTGATAGCTTCTATTATTGTATTTATCAATTAACTAAAATCGATATACAGAAAGTATCTACAACTTTCAATATAACGTAGTTAAAATGTTAAACTAGTACTTGGTTCTTGGACTATCAGATTTCGACTCTATTAAGCTCCAAGTGTGAATTCTACTAATTCTCCGAGCTCGCTTCGTTTCGGGCGTTTCAGCCACCTAACTTGGAAATTCCCAATGTTTAAGGAAGAGTATAGAAGGTAAAACTATTGGAAACGCCGGTTTCTCAAGTTGGCCGATACCTATACGGCGAGTTTTAAATCAGAAATATATTGGTAAAGGCGTTGCGGAAGATAATGGGAAGAAGTGGCTTAATGCTTTAGTGGGTCGTAGCCGAAGCTTTACTGGGGCGTAGCTGGGAGGATCCTATTAGGGGGGTATAAAGTCGGCCCCCCCGGGGTGTGTTCAGGAGGGTGTGAACCGATAAGGACCCCTGGCCTCGTGAAGGCTTGTTCTGAGACAATGCAACACTCACACACGTGTAAACATACAAACCTGTACCCGTGTAACTTGGTCCACCGTGTCGTCCACGATATTGTAATTGTTCCGCATGCAACTAATCATTAAAACGGCTTTGTCCTGAGGCTTCAACACATCCATTTTTCTATTAAACGTGTATAAAGCTAGATCTATTTTTAGTTTATAAGATTAATCATTGACAAATTTAAAGGATGTCGAGATGAAAACCAGAAGTATGTCTTTCCGGGCATTGCCGTTATCATATTATCACCAAACCAATCAGGAGTTAGAGGAAATGTACTCGCTTATATATTTGTTTTGTTGGAAGCAAAGAGTTTGTGATAACGGTGTTATGAGCGATGAAGGGGACTTGAAGGGGGTTCCCCAAGGTTCCCTTTTAGGGCTCATTCTTTTTATGCCACATTGAGGCAAAAGTTTCGAAAAATTTTGATTTATAGGAGAAAAAAATTGTTTTCCTCCATAAAATAAAAACTAATCGTTTTATAGAAAGCTTATTCTTGTATCATTTAAAAGAAAGTTTCGTTTTCTATACAAAAGTTTTATTGTAACAATTTTTTTTGTTAAAACATAAAGACTTAGTGATTTAGCATTTCAAATAACTGTTATCAAAGACGAAGAACAACGTTAGTTTAGTTGTTCTTCTACAAGTTTTATCTAAATGTAGACTCATTGTTCTTGACTCGTCAAAAGCTTATCTAAGCCAATATAAATGTCACCATAATAAATTTTAAATAATAATATTCTTTATATTAAATGAATTTTAATACTATATGTGTTCTCAATATTATACCCTTCTTGGTCTTCTTTTTCCTTAATTCCTTTGTATTAAATTTAAATTTGGCTACATTACTAAACCACTTTTAATTTATAAAATTAAAAATACAAAAGAAACATCTGTAAAGCCGTAGGGGTATGAGAGGACAGTTCTTTTTCGTTCTACAACCATCTGCTTTAACTATAAACTTATGATTAACTTGTTTCTACAAGTTAGTTTCTTTTAATATTGTCTCTTTTCTACCTCCACCATGTATAAGTAGTTATCACTGTGATTTTATCATTTATATTTATAAAAAGCGTAAGGAACTTCGTTCCTACCGGGTGTCCCACGACACCACACGTATTTTTTATGCATAAAACCCAAAACCCCCTTATAACTTGACTGTCAAGTGTATAGACTTGATTCAGAGTAAAAAAAAAAATAAATACATAGAAGGCGATACCCTACTTGCCTAGGTAGCTAAGTTAAAGGCCCCCGAATTTCACCCCCCCCCCCCCCCCCCAAAAAAGTGGGAACCGTATAGAACTGTTGGGTACTTTTAAGGTATAATATAATATGACACAACAAAAACCTCTATTAAAAAAATATACGCTGGCTTAAAATTATTCCAAAGGAAAAAAGTATAGTTACTGGACTAATGATAGATAAAGAGCATCAGCGAAAAGTTATTGCACATTAGTGTAAAATACTACAACAGCAACGGTAGCAGTCAGGTAATATTTAGTCCCCCCCCTCCCCCACAAATGATGTATTTTGGATGTATATATGTATATTGTAAATAATGAAATATATTGATGTAGATTAACTTGACTTGGGTGACGTCGCGTCGCGTCGTGTCAAAGTTGACATTGAATTGAATACACGGAATAAAAGTTGAGATGAGTTCTAACTTTAACAACCTCTTATCTATATATTTATTATTCCTGTTTACATGGGTGGCAACGGTTCAAGATGGGACCAAAAAAAAGCGAAGAAGAAATTGCGGATGGAATCAGATTCTGAGGAAGAGCTAAGGCCACGAATGCAGTCTAACACGTCATTACGTAAATGATTTAACTAGGGTTTCGTGTATAACATAATAATTTGTGTTATAATAATTATTTTTTTATTGTGTTATAACACAACAGCGTCAATATTCTTAGACTTAAAATTATAAGGCTAAAAAATATTTCCAATTTAAAAAGTGTTTGGTTTTGGTAGCATTTACATTTTTACCTGAGTCATCTAATTTGTATACCTGGTTTAATACCTGCTTGGTGGTTTACCTAAAGTGTGCGGTATTAAACAAAGCTTCGGAAATGGTCCTGAGCCGTTTCGGTATATAACCTCGAAAATAAACAAATGGTCTGACAGTGAAAGCATTTTATTGTTAAGGGTTCAATGATATTAACAGCAGGGGAAATTTGCAGTAGAGTTTATAGCAGCGAGGTGGATAATTATGAGGAAATATGTGGAAGGATCAGATATGCCCATTCACCCACCTGAAAAAACTGAACTTGAGAAAAGGTGTTTTAGGGGGTGGAGACAATAGGATAAGAAGTCATTCTCGCCTTGGAGTAGCCCTACTGTTCTAGTAAAGAAAAAAGATAGATCACTCAGATTTTATGTTGACTACTGCAGGTTAAATGAGGTCACTGTTAAAGATGCTTTCCCTCAGCCGGGAATTGATGAGATCCATGACTCACGAGGCCTAGCACGTAGTCAGTGGTTCAGTACTATAGACCTAGGCAGTGCATATCAACAGGTTGAAGTGGTGAAGGCAGATAGAGAAAACACTGCGTTTGCTACCAGAGCAGGACATAATGCATTCAATGTGTTGCCTTTTTTTTGGCTTATGCAACTCGCCTGCCACATTTCAAAGGCTGATGGGGCAGGTCTTAGCTGGGTTAGAGTGGAAAGTAGCCTTAGTATACTTGGATGACATAATTGTGAGGGGGAAATCTTCTGAGGAGCACATCGAAAGACTGAGAGAAGTTTTTAAAAGGCTGAGACAAGCAGGGTTAAAAAAAATCCAAGGAAATGCAAGCTCTTCTAAAAAGAGGCCGAGTTCCTGGGGCACAAGGTTACGGAAAATGGAATAGCCACAATGCCAGAAAAAGTACAAGTAGTGAAGGAATGGGCAGAGCCTAAAAATCTGAGGGAACTCCAGGCGTTCTTGAGGACTGTAGGATGCTACCGCAAATACATAAGGGGGTTTTCTCAATTTATCAAAGAAAGGATAGAAACACTTTTTTTAAGGAATGAAAGAAAAACTGCACCAATCTAGGCGTATCCTAGGGCAGAGGACAATTTATTTTTAGATACTGATGCCAGCGATAGTAGACTAGTGATCAATTCCTGTATAACAGGGTCAAAGCGATTATTTAGAGAAGCACAAGAAGGACCAGATTAAAAGAGGGACTGCAACATGATTTATAATTATCAACAATGTAATACCGTGATTATACACAATGCAATAAGGTATACATTTAGTGTTAGTGAGAGATACCAAGGGGGTTCCTATGTGCCACGCAAGCGTGACACATAGGAACTCTTCTAACACCAGACAATACCTCACAAAGATGTTGGCTCGGCATTTCGCCATGTCCTGCATCGTTTCGTCTCTACCGACTCATAAGGGGCCCGACGATGCCCACCCAACTCTGGACCTATACTGTACTGGATCAAGAAGATCAGATATAGGGCTTACCAGAGACGAGCGTGCTCTCACACCGCCATTCTTGCTTGGCTGGCAAAACACATCAACAATGTAATACCGTGATTATGCACACTGCAATAAGGTATACAATTAGTGTTAGTGAGAGACACCAAGGGATGTGCCACGCAAGCGTGACACATAGGAACTGTTCCAACACCAGACAAACGTCACAAAGATGTTGGCTCGGCAAAACGCCATGTCCTGCATCGTTTCGTCGCTACCGACTCATCAGGGGCCCGACGATGCCCACCCAACTCTGGACCTATAATCGGCTCAAGAAGATAAGATATAGGAATTATCAGAGACGAGCGTGCTCTCACACCGCCATTCTTGCTTGGCTGGCAAAACACATCAACAATGTAATACCGTGATTATGCACAATGCAATAAGGTATACAATTAGTGTTAGTGAGAGACACCAAGGGATGTGCCACGCAAGCGTGACACATAGGAACTGTTTTAACACCAGACAATACATCACAAAGATGTTGGCTCGGCA
Organism: Gerris buenoi; assembly: GCA_001010745.2. Taxonomy (NCBI): domain Eukaryota; kingdom Metazoa; phylum Arthropoda; class Insecta; order Hemiptera; family Gerridae; genus Gerris; species Gerris buenoi. The sequence goes on along the minus strand of KZ651572.1, from coordinate 360,578 downwards.
TTTCGCCATGTCCTGCATTGTCTCGTCGCTACCGACTCATCAGGGGCCCGACGATGCCCACCCAACTCTGGACCTATACTGTACTGGATCGGGCCCCCGATGAGTCGGTAGCGACAAAACGATGCAGGACATAGCGTTTTGCCGAGCCAACATCTTTGTGACGTTTGTCTGGTACCGTGTTTGCACACTGCAATAGGCTA
>KZ651572.1:317361-333569 GCA_001010745.2 Gerris buenoi | reverse complement strand
ATTTTTAAAAAGATAATTAATTAAATTGAAAAATTAATTAATTAATTAAATTTAATTGATTAATTAATTAATTTGTTAAAATGTTTTTGTATTGGTAGAGAGTCTATATGCCAAGTTTCAGCTCGATTGGATGACTGGAAGAGGGTTAACTAGCCTTCCAAAAATGTTGACGCCAGGCACTAAAAATAAATAAGAAGGAAAATTAATCTTTCTTTGGAGAAAAAAAAAATTATTACTTTTTGCTTTAAGGTACTCAAACATTCAGCGCCGGTCATGTCACAATGGATCTTCTTTTAGTCCGAGTGTGGAAACCTGACTTTTTAAAACAGTTTTTAGGCAGTCAACACGGTGATGTTAACAGTCTGCTGATTATCAAGGCAATCTAATACGATCTTCACAATTTCGTGGCGATAAAAAGTTTTAAAATTTTCAACTATGCCTTGATGAAATGGTTGTAATTTTGAAGTAGGGTTTGGGGGGAAAATTTACATTAGATAAAAGAGGGGTGTTATTGAGCATAGAACAATCTTTTATATAATCGAGTAGTGTCCCGACGACGCCAACTCACCTCTAATTGATTTATAACGTGGAATCCACACACTCGATAGAAACGAATTGAAACCAACAGACGCTACAAACTACTACTAAGACTTCTAGATCATCGCACACGCCTCACATTAAAACACAGACTACAAATCTACAACTCAATTCTCAAGCCTTCCTGGTCATNTGAACGCTTGGGCGGATAACGTTTTCCGACGAACTCAGCCTGGGCACTGGTAAAATGAACATGTGTACCAAATTTCATCTAACTTGGTGATCTTTTACTCAAGTTATCGTCATATGTAGATTTTGTGACGGATTTTGCGTGACGGTGATTTTGTGACAGTGATTTCGTGAAGGTTATTTTGTGATGGTGATTTTGGTTGTTTTTTTTCGGATTCACTCCAGGGCTCCATAAGGAAATTTGTTCCAAAAATGAATTAAAAGATACAAACCTCATGTTAACATTGGCTCCGAGAGCGACCAGCATTGCTGCCACTTTAAGTTTTCCGATGACTATGGCGTGAGCGAGGGGAGCGTTATAGAAAGTAGATCGCTCAAGATCGGCCCCTCTCGACACGAGTAACTTGATCATCTCCAGGTTGGAACAGTCACGGTTGCACGAAACGTAAACGGAGAGCGGCGTCACTTCCCAGTAGAAGTCCACTTTAGCTCCTGCAACAGATAAAACAGTTTACTTTTATTTAATCAAGAAATTAAAATGTAGTTTTGCCTCATCAAATTAATTGTATTAGGCTTTAATCTTGAAAAACAATACAGACGACTCTCGATAATTCAAAGTTGGAGGGACCTCTAAAAAACTTCGAATTATCAAATGGTAGGATGAGAGAAACGTATAAGCGGCAAGAAAAAATGTCATCATGCATCATGTATATTATTTTAACCAAATAAAAAACAATGTATGTGAGAACAAAGTAGAGTATGTACAAACAATAATAAAAAATAAATAAAATTAATCTTTCTTTGGAGAAAAAAAATGATTACTTTTTGCTTTAAGGTACTCAAACATTCAACGCCGGTCATGTACCAATGGATCTTCTTTTAGTCGGAGTGTGGAAACCTGACTTTTTAAAACAGTTTTTAGGCAGTCAACACGGTGATGTTAACAGTCTGCTGATTATGAAGGCAATCTAATATGATCTCCACAATTTCGTGGCGACAAAAAGTTTTAAAATTTTGAACTATGCCTTGATGAAATGGTTGTAATTTTGAAGTAGGGTTTGGGGGGGAAATTTACATTAGATAAAAGAGGGGTGTTATTGTGCATAGAACAATCTTTTATATAATTGAGTAGTGTCCCGACGACGACAACTCACCTCTAAATGTTTTATAACATTAAAAATTGATGCGCCATAAGCTGGGTTCGAACCCGAAGCTCCTGGGTGAAAGCCAGATACTTAACCAATTGAGCCATACCTATATAACGAATAACAGAGCACAAAACTTCCTACTTAAATGTTTTAATTTTAATTATAACTGCATAAAACTTACTATTTAAACAGTAAATATCTCTTTAAATATCTATTTTAATTATAACTAATTATCTCTCAGCTCTTTTTCTCAANAATATCGTTAGATACATATTTAAAGTGGACTACATTTCAGATTTTTTTTTATTAAAATCGTCGGAATCGTTTTCACGATTGTTTCGTTCAGAAATAATCTTTTTTCACGTTTTTTTGTTTGTTGGGGGTAGTGCCCCCAAATTCGGAGCTAAAAGTCATTTCTCTATTTCGCCTCGGGGTATGATGTTTCTGATTATGTTTTCCAAATGTCAAAATTAGTCTAGTAGTTCAGGCTCCGCCCGTTTGCCCAGACGACAGACGGGCGTTTTTTAAAAACCACTTTTTTGGTCTCAGGAAACCTGAAAAGTGAAAATTCGACAAAATCGAATTTTTGCTCCATCTTAATACTATCTGTTCAAACTCCAACAAACAACCAAAACATGGAATATAATGATAAAAGTAATTAATGAAAGTACAATGCTTTCAAGTTAATTAAGTTATTTATTTGTAGTCTAGTTCAGGGTTGAGGGAGGTATTTATTTTCACGTGCGTATAATATAGCGAGACGACTCGATGACGGCCCTGAGGGAGTGGAGGGGGGAGGTCTGCTGTATTAACACAAGGCTCAACCCACTATGTGCAAATAGAACAAACTTTCATAGAATTAAACCAAAGTTATCGATGAAAGATACAGCTGAATCCTCTCAACTTCAATTTTATTGTAGAAGAAGGACGGGTCACAGATAAGGGAATCCCTAATCTGTTTTCAAAAAGCTTTAATAGTTTTTGCTTCCGAGCTTACCAAAGGAAAAAGAAGCTATGTGATCGTTCAAAAAGGCAAACATTTTTTAGGTCCCTGATTTCAAAAATTCCAAGACAGAAATCCGTGTCAGACATCAGGGAACATTTTTAGTTCTGTGACTGTCTGTCGGTCTTTCACTCTATTTCTGTGAACCAACATCAAACACTACACGTTTGATTTTAATGAAATTTTGATGGTAGGTCATGATTCACCTAATGTTGGTCTCATATAAGTTTCAACCCTCTGCGCCTATTTGTTTCTCTTCCATATGCTCAAAAACATACATTTATTTACACTAGCAGCTTCAAAAGTACTTATCTGATTTCTATGAAACTTTTATAGTCTTAAGGCTCTACCGCTCTTTGAGGTTAGAAAAATCATTAAAATGAAAATTTTATTGGTTCTAAGCAAGATATCAAAACTCTAATTACAGGCTTCATTCCTAATTTTAATTCTGCACAATATGAGCCCTAGTTCAACTTCCTATGATAAATAATACAGGCCCCATTCCATACAATGATAAAACTCATTGTATTGAAATGGTGCCTGTACTATTTATCACACGAAGTTGAAATAGGGCTCAAATTGTGCAGAATTAAAATTGGGAATGAAGCCTGTACTTAGATTTTTGATATCTTGCATGGAACCAGTATAATGTCAATTTTACTATTTTTCCTAACCTCAAAGGGCGGTAGAGTTTTAAGAAAGTAAGTACCAGATAACCACAGATTAGTTTGAACTATCTGCGCTCTTTAACTTTAATCAAAACAATTTTGACAGATGAAAAAAATGGGGGGAATCAAACAAAAATGGACAATAACGGCTTGTAAAAGCGTAAAACCAATAAAGTATGTGATAGAATACGAGGAAGCTATGTACCACACCAATTTGTTTACAGTTTATTTACATAAGAGGCAGATTTATAATAGAAAAAAAAATACGTGTGGTGTCGCGGGACACCCGGNAAATGTTTTAATTTTAATTATAACTGCATAAAACTTACTATTTAAACAGTAAATATCTCTTTAAATATCTATTTTAATTATAACTAATTATCTCTCAGCTATTTTTCTCAACCATATTTATTATTCTGCCCGTTACCGCGGGCCTAACGGCTAGTTGTCTAGAAACAAAAGAATATCGCGTTTCTAAGTTCTCATCTGAGTATTTAATAAGACAAACCATTCCTTAAATAATTCCGTACCGTAGTCATCCATGCTTTTTTATTCGAACGGTAAGAAGTAGGGGCGAAGTTTCCGATCGTAACGTCTTCATATGTATCTCTCCAAGAAGGAAGTTCGATTCGAATTGTCGAGAGTCGGGGAAAGGAACTTGGAATTGCAGCGTGTCGATGTCTCCACTTTTACAGAATTTTACTTTGAATTACTGAGTGTACCAAATTGCATTGTTTTTCTTCGAAATTCGGAGTTTTTCCGAGGTACCAAGCATTTGCTTAGAATTATTGAGAGGTTCGTATTAATGAATGTTTGAATTATCGAGAGCCAACTGTATTTGTTTTGTCTGAATATTCAGCCATGCAGATCATTAATGAAAAGACTTCACACCAGTAGTCAGCGTCAGCAGGCTTGCATAATGGCACCCTAGGGGTCCAGAGAGACAGTGTAAAATGTTCTATAGAAGAGAATTTGTTACAGTTCTTTTATATTATTAATAGTCCAGGAGATAGTGTGCAATTCTACGTTAAAGAATTTGATCACAACAATATGTCCAAACATTCTAAACAAACCTTCTTTATACAACCTTATTAGCATTATTATTTTCAGTGTTTCCACAGAGTGTGTTGTGTTTTTAGGTTTCTGTACAAAGTACTAAAAGAAACCTTATATAACGGCTCTGTCTGTCTGTCAAGCTAGAAACATGAAATAACTATAGCTAGAAACAAGCAATTTGGCACACAGGTATATTTCGGCATTTTAGACAACTGGACAAATATTGGAGTTTATACACTTAATATTTCCAAGATGACGGCCCTGCCAATATGGCAGGTGACCAAAAAAAAGTTTTTAGCTACCATGGCATGTTATACATCAATTTAAAGGTCTTGAAGAGTAGAAAAAGAATATGCAACTATGAAAATAACACGCGTAATATTTTCAAGATGGCGGCCAATATGGCAGGCGACTAAAAAAAGTTTTTAGTTACCATGGCATGTTATACATCAATTTAAAGGTATTGAAGTGTATAAAAAGAATATGCAACTATTAAACTTAATATTTTAACTAAGTCGTACAGAAACCGGCGATTATCGCCTCACGTACTTACGTGAACCACGCCTTACTTGTTTTTTAACAATATTAATCCTCTCATTTTTATTCTTTAACATATAATTGAATTAATGGTACTTTTTTACTTTAGCACCCCCCTATATCCCTTTGTGTTAATAGATATTTAGACAAAGGAACATGTACAGAGTAGCTTTTATTCCTTAGTCTAAATTACTATTAAGACGAAGGGATAGCTATTCCAATGTGCCTTGGGACAAAGGAATATCACACTTGTGTATACAATTGTGATCATATCCCTTAGTCTAATCAACTATTAAGATAAAGGAATATATAATATAAAACTTCCCCAGGAGTCTCAATGTCTTGGGGAGACAAAACACACAAACCTTTGAGACTTTTTTTTTTTGGGCAGAATATTGTTTAAAACCCAGGGGGTGCTAAAGTAAAAAAGTGCCTATCATAAGAGTTAAAATTTCCTATATTCCATAGGTCAATCCTAGCAGTAAGGTCTGTGGTCCTCTCATTCATCTAACTGATTAGGGAAATTATAAAAATTTAAGACAGTCTTGCAGTAAGGCATAAGGTGGTTTGCACTCCATTTGATGGTCTTGTTTTTTTACACAAACTCAATTATAGCTAAAAAAAAGAAAAAAAAAAATACATATTAACTGATCGTGTTAGGGTACTCAAACTAAAGGGGGATAAATGAAGAAGTATTACTGAAATTTGGCAAGAAATTCTAGCTTGATGTTAGTTACGACACTTTTTATGCACATTATCTCCTGGTAAATTAAATATTAAACATATTTCAAACCAATAACCATTTAATAAGTTTTATTATTAAAACTACAATCATACCGTTATCTAAAAGAAATTCAACAAGAGAGAGCTGATTGGTAAGAGCAGCAGTAATAAGAGGAGTTTGTCCTAAGTTATCTCTGAGGTTGAGTAGGGCACCGTAGGACACGAGCAGGTGAACCATAGGCTCCTGACGATGGAGAACAGCGTAATGAACTAAGAAATCACTCGGTTTCATCTTGGCACCTGCTTCTAGCAGTACTTTAGCCATTACAACAGATTTCTGCCACACAGCTTCACAAAGAGTAGAATACCCTGCAATAAAAAAACAAGTCTTGAAAAAACAATAAACTATTAAAATCTAATTTTCCTACAGCATAGCGATGGCTGATAAACTGATAAGTGATACCTCGTATCTTCAAAATGCCAGGTTTACAGGAGAAACCAAATACTATTTAAAAATAGTTATTTACGCACCAAGGGAGGAAACAAAGTCATTACTCCCTGAGCGTTATTTTTATTTCCTGAGGCGAAGCCGAGGGAGTTATTTAATTGGTTCCTGAGGCGCAGCCGAGGGAACCATGAAGTTTAATCCCGAGGCGAAGCCGAGGGAGTTTTTTAGTTGGTTCCTGAGGCGCAGCCGAGGGAACCATGAAGTTTAATCCCGAGGCATAGCCGAGGGAGTTAATTATAGCGAGGGTGCTATGACTTTTTGCTCCCGTGGTCCGTACAATATTTTTCCTCCAGAAGGGTGGAAAACAACACAAACAAACCTAAGATTTCGTATTAAAAACTAAGTTTACAAATGTTTATACGTTTAATTTGTTTAACGACTTTTAAAAACAAAAAAAAAAAGTTGTATAACATTTTATTGTAGAAAAAAATAATGTAAATTAAATCTGCAATTCATCAATGCCAACTATGTTTTCTTTGATTTCTATAATAACTTAAAGTTATTATAGAAATCAAAGAAAACATAAAAATTTTCCTCGGGCACCTAAAAGCGCTGGGCCCGGGGCGATTGCCTCGGTTGCCCCTGCCTTAGGGCGGCCCTGATAACTTTCAATAACTATTAAATTATAATAATAACTCTATAACTCAAATGTTTAACAATACACGAAATGTACTACAAAATTACTAACTGAATAATATTTAATTTATTTATGTTTATCTCTAAAATACGAGAAAAAATCAAGAACAAATATAACCTGATCGGATATAACCTACCTCTTTTCCACAAGGACTCTTTTCTATAAGTTTTGTTTAAACTCAGTTATGAAGTCATATGACATTTTAAAATGACAATAAAAATTAAAGTATCATGGCAATTAAAAGTACGTGTCATTAAAACTCTGTAATATTTAATAAAAAAGCTTTTAACCTGTCGAGTCATTGAGTTAAAAAAAACTGCTATAAGTTACGAAACAGACAACACTGATTTTTTTAAGAATAATAAGTTGGCTCTACTGTTACTTTCCACCACGATTTCTACTTTCCGCCACGATTTTTACTTTCCGTCACGATTTTCACAACTAGGCTGTAATGGTATCCTTTCCTCCCTATAAACTAGGGTGGAAAGTTAATGTTTCCTCCCTTCTGGAGGAAAAATAAATTTACTTTAACTGACTAAGTTTGTTACATGTTTATTAACATGTAACCCTTCTGAAACATTGGTAACTGTCAAATTATAAGAGTTCATAAAATAATGTAGCTGTGATTTCTCACTACGTCACTTCTTTAATAAATTCAATTTTTAAGTTTATGGTAGTATTCATTCTATGGAAAGTTTTAATTTTAATTTAAATCAAATTATTATTATTATTAAACAGCTTGGTTTTCCGGTGGAATCCGTGTCTCGAAGGGGATGAAGTCTGACGTTTCGCTTCCACTACTGGAAGCATCTTGAGGGGTGTGGTGCATCGTGATGTTTACTTGAAGCAACAACAAGACATGCTTGTTGTGACATGCTTCAATGCGCTTGTTATGACAAGCAACAACAAGACATGCTTGTTGTGACATGCTTCAATGCGCTTGTTATGACAAGCAACAACAAGACATGCTTGTTGTGACATGCTTCAATGCGCTTGTTATGACAAGCAACAACAAGACATGCTTGTTGTGACATGCTTCAATGCGCTTGTTATGACAAGCAACAACAAGACATGCTTGTTGTGACATGCTTCAATGTGCTTGTTATGACAAGCAACAACAAGACATGCTTGTTGTGACATGCTTCAATGTGCTTGTTATGACAAGCAACAACAAGACATGCTTGTTGTGACATGCTTCAATGCGCTTGTTATGACAAGCAACAACAAGACATGCTTGTTGTGACATGCTTCAATGCGCTTGTTATGACAAGCAACAACAAGACATGCTTGTTGTGACATGCTTCAATGCGCTTGTTATGACAAGCAACAACAAGACATGCTTGTTGTGACATGCTTCAATGCGCTTGTTATGACAAGCAACAACAAGACATGCTTGTTGTGACATGCTTCAATGCGCTTGTTATGACAAGCAACAACAAGACATGCTTGTTGTGACATGCTTCAATGTGCTTGTTATGACAATCAACAACAAGACATGCTTGTTGTGACATGCTTCAATGTGCTTGTTATGACAAGCAACAACAAGACATGCTTGTTGTGACATGCTTCAATGTGCTTGTTATGACAAGCAACAACAAGACATGCTTNTTTTCTATATGACATTTTTTTTTTTTTTTTTTCACTTACCAGATCTCGCATGTACTTGCAGACAAGCCTCCCAAGGCCAATATAGTGAAAATCTCGAAATCACCAGTTTGGTCGTTACAAGCCCTTATTAGCCACCGATGTGCAGATTCTCAGTCTCAAGAACAGTTATATGATGTGTTTTCTTAGTTATGTAACAGAGGTAACACTGCTCAGGGTCCTGGGACGCTAAGGGATCCCAGGGAGAGGGCGGACGAAGTAGCAAAAAAAGGAGCCTCCTTACCTCTCTGTGGACCGGAACCTGCAGTTGACTGGTCAAAGGTCTTAAGAAGTGGGTATGGGATGAAGCAGAAAGGGAATGGTTAGGAACTGAGGGATGCAAGATATTATGGTCAAACATAAGCAAAAGGAGAACCAGATGGCTGTAAGAACTAAGAAGGACCAACCTGAGAAACCTGATTGGAGTGCTAACTGGACACTGCAGGCTCAGTAGACATCTGGCGTTGTTAAAGGTAGAAGAGGACCTCATATTTCCAGTATGTGGAGAGGAAGAGGAAACAGCTTACCATTTCCTGGCATAGTGTGAAGGATATGGGATATTGCGCTTTCATATCTTAGGGGAGGGAGGAATTGGGGTAAAGGAACTTGATACACTGAAGTGGAAAGATATCCTCTCCTTCATAATCCTAACAGAAAGGTTTGAGGATGAGGTGGAGGTGGTTTGATGGGTATGGGAACGTCTGGGGTTGGCAAAAAGGACCCAAACATGGTCTGTTTGCCAGGCTTGGACTCCCCTCTTACTACTAGTTACACTCTAAACCAGGGGTGTCAAATATGGCCCCCAGGTATTTTTTGTGGCCCTTGATCCTCTGGTATAGGTATAAAATGAATGCAAAACAATAAGTTTCGAAGGGAACAACATTTATTTTACTTTGTTCCTTAAATATTTAGAATCCGAATCCGAAGATCTTCCTTATTACACAGAGGTTTGATTGTATGGAAAAGATCAATTAATTACAAATATGTACCATGCAATAGGTAACAAGTTTTTTTTGTTTTTTTTTTTACAAAAAACTGATTTCGTTTAAAAATCATCTACAAAAAAAGTTTTTACGTGTGCGTAGTTAAAAGTATAAAATCAAAGTTGCTCATTTTCACAATATTGTGGTAAAATTTAAAATTTAATTTTAAATTGTGTTTTAATTTTGTGGTAATTTAATTAAAAATGCACTCGAAAAACGTTATAACGATTTCAAAGAGTTACAAAAATTTTCTTTCTCTTTTTATTGGGCCTTTTTCCTTTGAAGTTGAAAATGCTCTCACTTCGATACAACTTGAATTAATAGATTTCCAGAATAATTCTATTTTAAAAGACAAATATAGATAGGATGCTATTTTGGGAGTACATAATTGTGTGGGCAACTACTTTCGTCCATGAAATTAAATAAAACGGCCTACAGTTCAAGATTAACTGATAAACATCTCTCTGCAATAATGAAGATTGTCTGTTTTCATTGAATCCAGATATTAGAAAACTAAAGTAAGGAGGTAGAACCATAAAGTTTCCAACCATAGTTTTTACAAAACGTTAAATTAAATATTTAAAACATTATAAATTATTACCCTAATGTAAATAATGTATTTTAATTAATTTTCCTGTCCATATTCTTGCAGCCCCATTAAAAAATATTAATTTAAGAAAATTTGCAAAGTGATGTGGCCCGCGTGAATCTCTACAATTTATAAAATGGCCCGTGTTCTAATCGAGTTTGACACACCTGCAGTCTAAACTATCATGTTGACAGGAATAACTTAATAAGTTGGTAAAACCCAAAGAGAAATCTCACGAGACATAGCATTTACTAGCACCACATCAGTTGGTCTAACTCAGTGGTTTTCCAAAGTCTTTTAGTGGTTGACGCCCAGAAATGTTGGTATCTGCCATGGACCCCCCACATCCCAGCAAAACAACAACTTTGACAACAAGACAAAAATTAAAACTTTCATTTACCTTTATTATCCTCTAAATTTATCTTAGCTCCTCTATTTACAAGCAAGATTACGATATCCACAAGATTACGAGAAGCTGCAAGTTTAAGAGGTGTCCTGTCAGTTGAATCCAAACAATTAATATTGGCTCTGTCAAAAACAAATTAAACAAAACTTTAAAAAAGATATCGTCGTTGCCATGGAAAAACCTGCTGTGTGCAATTTCGATAATTTTACAGGAGAGAGGAAAAAAATATCTAACTACTATAGTGGGACAAAATGTTTCAATATTTAGGTTTGCACAACCTTCAGCTTTATGCCTAAAAGGAATTTATTTTATCTACGATTGTAAGTAATATGAACATTGCATATCTGTTTAGATTCGTAGAAAGAGATTTCTTTACACACCTGTATTAATTGGGCATGTGTGCCTCATAGTTTTGAAGAATTCCTCTTTTTTCCACTCTAGTGACGAAAAGAAGAAGAATTCTTCAACTTTACACACGAGTAGCAAGTTTGTTTACATTTAACATAACTAATTTGATGTTTATTTAATAAAAGTAACTGTTTGTATCGAGTTTTTCATGAAAATCAATGAGTGATTTAAGTGATTATGACGAATATGAGGAGAATAATACGCCTTCCGAAATAATTAATTCGGCACAAAATACAACTAACGAATTGNTTTTATTTTATTTTCATTATTATTATTATTATTATTATTATTATTATTATTATTATTAACAATGGGAGACAGACAAAGAAAAATAGACTCCAGCTCCAGGACTTGAACCACTGACCTCTATTATTGTATTGAATTTCTAGTTGATTGTACAAGGTACAGGTACTAATTGAGTACTTTATAATTATAAGCGTTGATTCTCGGTCTAGTTCTAATGTCATAAATATTGACTTACTAAACTAGAACTAGTAGAAATATTGAAAGTTTGGATTCGGGACTAGTTATCAGTTACGGCAGAGATAAAATCTTTAATAAAGTGAACACATACGAGGTCTCAGTTACGAATAAGCAGTTCAGTTATGAGGCGACACTACTAACCTTCTCCAAAACACATACACCAGAAACACACATGAGTATTGAAGTTACAAGCTATCACTTATCAGATAGTTTGTGAATCTGATACAAGGTGTCTCGACTGTCCATTTTCTATATGACATTTTTTTTTTTTTTTTTTCACTTACCAGATCTCGCATGTACTTGCAGACAAGCCTCCCAAGGCCAATATAGTGAAAATCTCGAAATCACCAGTTTGGTCGTTACAAGCCCTTATTAGCCACCGATGTGCAGATTCTCAGTCTCAAGAACAGTTATATGATGTGTTTTCTTAGTTATGTAACAGAGGTAACACTGCTCAGGGTCCTGGGACGCTAAGGGATCCCAGGGAGAGGGCGGACGAAGTAGCAAAAAAAGGAGCCTCCTTACCTCTCTGTGGACCGGAACCTGCAGTTGACTGGTCAAAGGTCTTAAGAAGTGGGTATGGGATGAAGCAGAAAGGGAATGGTTAGGAACTGAGGGATGCAAGATATTATGGTCAAACATAAGCAAAAGGAGAACCAGATGGCTGTAAGAACTAAGAAGGACCAACCTGAGAAACCTGATTGGAGTGCTAACTGGACACTGCAGGCTCAGTAGACATCTGGCGTTGTTAAAGGTAGAAGAGGACCTCATATTTCCAGTATGTGGAGAGGAAGAGGAAACAGCTTACCATTTCCTGGCATAGTGTGAAGGATATGGGATATTGCGCTTTCATATCTTAGGGGAGGGAGGAATTGGGGTAAAGGAACTTGATACACTGAAGTGGAAAGATATCCTCTCCTTCATAATCCTAACAGAAAGGTTTGAGGATGAGGTGGAGGTGGTTTGATGGGTATGGGAACGTCTGGGGTTGGCAAAAAGGACCCAAACATGGTCTGTTTGCCAGGCTTGGACTCCCCTCTTACTACTAGTTACACTCTAAACCAGGGGTGTCAAATATGGCCCCCAGGTATTTTTTGTGGCCCTTGATCCTCTGGTATAGGTATAAAATGAATGCAAAACAATAAGTTTCGAAGGGAACAACATTTATTTTACTTTGTTCCTTAAATATTTAGAATCCGAATCCGAAGATCTTCCTTATTACACAGAGGTTTGATTGTATGGAAAAGATCAATTAATTACAAATATGTACCATGCAATAGGTAACAAGTTTTTTTTGTTTTTTTTTTTACAAAAAACTGATTTCGTTTAAAAATCATCTACAAAAAAAGTTTTTACGTGTGCGTAGTTAAAAGTATAAAATCAAAGTTGCTCATTTTCACAATATTGTGGTAAAATTTAAAATTTAATTTTAAATTGTGTTTTAATTTTGTGGTAATTTAATTAAAAATGCACTCGAAAAACGTTATAACGATTTCAAAGAGTTACAAAAATTTTCTTTCTCTTTTTATTGGGCCTTTTTCCTTTGAAGTTGAAAATGCTCTCACTTCGATACAACTTGAATTAATAGATTTCCAGAATAATTCTATTTTAAAAGACAAATATAGATAGGATGCTATTTTGGGAGTACATAATTGTGTGGGCAACTACTTTCGTCCATGAAATTAAATAAAACGGCCTACAGTTCAAGATTAACTGATAAACATCTCTCTGCAATAATGAAGATTGTCTGTTTTCATTGAATCCAGATATTAGAAAACTAAAGTAAGGAGGTAGAACCATAAAGTTTCCAACCATAGTTTTTACAAAACGTTAAATTAAATATTTAAAACATTATAAATTATTACCCTAATGTAAATAATGTATTTTAATTAATTTTCCTGTCCATATTCTTGCAGCCCCATTAAAAAATATTAATTTAAGAAAATTTGCAAAGTGATGTGGCCCGCGTGAATCTCTACAATTTATAAAATGGCCCGTGTTCTAATCGAGTTTGACACACCTGCAGTCTAAACTATCATGTTGACAGGAATAACTTAATAAGTTGGTAAAACCCAAAGAGAAAGCTCATGAGACATAGCCTTTACTAGCACCACATCAGTTGGTCTAACTCAGTGGTTTTTCCAAAGTCATTTAGTGGTTGACGCTCAAAAATTTTGGTATCTGCAATGGACCCCCCACATCCCAGCAAAACAACAACTTTGACAACAAGACAAAAATTAAAACTTTCATTTACCTTTATTATCCTCTAAATTTATCTTAGCTCCTCTATTTACAAGCAAGATTACGATATCCACAAGATTACGAGAAGCTGCAAGTTTAAGGGGTGTCCTGTCAGTTGAATCCAAACAATTAATATTGGCTCTGTCAAAAACAAATTAAACAAAACTTTAAAAAAGATATCGTCGTTGCCATGGAAAAACCTGCTGTGTGCAATTTCGATAATTTTACAGGAGAGAGGAAAAAAATATCTAACTACTATAGTGGGACAAAATGTTTCAATATTTAGGTTTGCACAACCTTCAGCTTTATGCCTAAAAGGAATTTATTTTATCTACGATTGTAAGTAATATGAACATTGCATATCTGTTTAGATTCGTAGAAAGAGATTTCTTTACACACCTGTATTAATTGGGCATGTGTGCCTCATNTAATTTTAAATAAAATAAATATTTTATAAAAAAAAGTTTTCATTTGAAAATTCACATAGCTGAAAATTACGCAGATGAATTTATTCAAAATCAATTAAGAAATTCACATTCCAGGTGTTTTCAATAGTAAGATAATCTGTTTCCCTATAAACTTCTGAAAAAAAATAAAAATAAAATAAAAAAATTGCACATAGCAGGTTTTTCCACGAAAACGACAATATTACCTAATAGCTTATAAATTTATTGTGCTGGATTAGCACGATATAATAGTTATTATTTAGTATATTGTCAATTTTATATTTTAATGAAACAAATTATTCTTTTATCTGTAAGTAAGACCAAACAATCTGTAGGTTCTAAAATACTTTTTAAAGTCATTTTTAATACAAAATACTTTTGTTTATGAGGTTATCCTTATATATTAATTAATTTTAATTAGTATCCTTATGAACTCAATATGTACGTATGTAAAACATTAAAATTCTTATTCATATATTTATGGTTTTTATAATAATTTATTATAGTCTAATGTTAGGGCTAATTTGGGCTAGTTAAAAGATGAAACTGATTTGACCCTATTAATTTGATTCATCAGTCATTTGGCAGTTAAGGTACTTTAGATTGTTACTCCCTTGTGCGTCGTTAGAATATAAAAGACTAACAAAATAACTATCCAGACAAAGTGATGTTAAGCCCAATAGGAATATCACTCTTCTGTTTTTATAAAGGGAGTAACATTCTAAAGAAGAACATCCCGTACACCTTCTTTAGATTGTTATTACCTCTTTTCTTTATGAAGGGAGTAACAGTCAAAAGATGAACATTCCGTACATCTTCTTTAGATTGTTACTACCCTCTGTTTTCTTTATGAAGGGAGTAACAGTCTAAAGATGAACATTCCGTACACCTTCTTTAGATTGTTACTACCCTCTGTTTTCTTTATGAAGGGATTAACAGTCTAAAGAAGAACATTCCGTACACCTTCTTTAGATTGTTACTACCCTCTGTTTTCTTTATGAAGGGAGTAACAGTCTAAAGAAGAACATTCCGTACACCTTCTTTAGATTGTTACTACCCTCTGTTTTCTTTATGAAGGGAGTAACAGTCTAAAGAAGAACATTCCGTACACCTTCTTTAGATTGTTACTACCCTCTGTTTTCTTTATGAAGGGAGTAACAGTCTAAAGAAGAACATTCCGTACACCTTCTTTAGATTGTTACTACCCTCTGTTTTCTTTATGAAGGGAGTAACAGTCTAAAGAAGAACATTCCGTACACCTTCTTTAGATTGTTACTACCCTCTGTTTTCTTTATGAAGGGAGTAACAGTCTAAAGAAGAACATTCCGTACACCTTCTTTAGATTGTTACTACCCTCTGTTTTCTTTATGAAGGGAGTAACAGTCTAAAGAAGAACATTCCGTACACCTTCTTTAGATTGTTACTACCCTCTGTTTTCTTTATGAAGGGAGTAACAGTCTAAAGAAGAACATTCCGTACACCTTCTTTAGATTGTTACTACCCTCTGTTTTCTTTATGAAGGGAGTAACAGTCTAAAGAAGAACATTCCGTACACCTTCTTTAGATTGTTACTACCCTCTGTTTTCTTTATGAAGGGAGTAACAGTCTAAAGAAGAACATTCCGTACACCTTCTTTAGATTGTTACTACCCTCTGTTTTCTTTATGAAGGGAGTAACAGTCTAAAGAAGAACATTCCGTACACCTTCTTTAGATTGTTACTACCCTCTGTTTTCTTTATGAAGGGAGTAACAGTCTAAAGAAGAACATTCCGTACACCTTCTTTAGATTGTTACTACCCTCTGTTTTCTTTATGAAGGGAGTAACAGTCTAAAGAAGAACATTCCGTACACCTTCTTTAGATTGTTACTACCCTCTGTTTTCTTTATGAAGGGAGTAACAGTCTAAAGAAGAACATTCCGTACACCTTCTTTAGATTGTTACTACCCTCTGTTTTCTTTATGAAGGGAGTAACAGTCTAAAGAAGAACATTCCGTACACCTT
>KZ651572.1:268904-281099 GCA_001010745.2 Gerris buenoi | reverse complement strand
AATCGTAGATAAAGTACGGTACGCAACTCGTGCGAAAACGGCATTTTGCATTGCTCGTGTGGTTTTTACTACCCTTGCTGTCGCTCGGGTGTAAACTCCACACTCGCATGCAAAATGCTACTTTCCACACTCGACGCGTAATGTACTATTACTTTATTTTAAATACCTGAAAATTAAGAGCTTGTCATACAAATGTTTGCTGTTAGGTATCAGTTATTTTACATTATTTTTAAAGTGAATTGATTTTATTTTTGTTGTAGAATCCAGAAGACAGGCACTCATTAGTATTCTGTGGTGATTTTAACAGTGTACCTGATTGTGGTCCATACCTCCTAATGACTTCGAAACATGTCCCTAATAATTTTAAAGATTGGGCTGCAAGTGAGTAAAAATTAAAATTTAAACTTTTCACAGTATTGTACAACTATTATGTGAACAACATGTTTATCTGCTAAATGTGACATCTATTAACGAGCTTATTATTTACATTTTTTTTTTATGCACAAAATTTGTTACACCTTAAATTACATGCATATATCGATGGTGTTGCGCCAAAAGGGCCAATCCGCATTTTGTATTTTAATTCTAAAACTTGAAAAGCTATAATGACAAATTAATATTTGAATGCCTTATTTATATTTGTATTCATTTATAATGAATATTCAAAAAACAAATGTTTAGTTGCAGATTGGCCCCGAATTTTAACAGTTTAAAGTTAATACATAAAAATTTGAATTCAAGACATTAAAACATTATCTGTTTTCTGTTGCTCTTGGGATGGCTGAAACCTTACAGTAATATTTACTAAATTTTTGACTTTTGACAGCGTGGGAAAATCCGTCGGGAGCCAATGAGAAGTCAGGATTTTGAATTTTAGAAGAGTTCGTTGTTTTGACTGAGATTTTGTGGTAATCAAACATAATGATTGGTTTGTATCACTTTTGAAAAAGAAATAAGACTGTATTATAAAATATAAGTTTATTCGTCTTCACCACAATGTTTAAATTAAATATAAATCAGACCGGTTTCCGCCTCTAAAATACTACATTATCACAAGTATAAAAAGTATGACGGCTATCTTCAGTGCCTTATATTTATAGACTGACGAGAAGGTAAGGTGGCAAGTGTTTTAAAACATAAGGTCGGAAGGGGTGTGGGATTCATGGAAAAGCGGGTGTGAGGGGTTTCCAATCGGATTAAGAGTTAAAGCCAAGCTCTAGGTCTAGGAATGTGAAGGAAGTATAAATATGTACAGAGAATTAGACAATATTAAAATAACAGGTTTGAATAATAATAACTAAACTTAAGTTAAACAATGTTTACTAGAATCTAAGAGAGGAACAATAGTAATCTAAGAAGCTCTAAACATATCTCAAAATAACCAATGTGTAATAATAAATGAGTAAGTAACATTTAACATAATAAACTATTTAACCTAATTGTACGGATAGAAAGCCTTGTAAGAGTAAGTGTAATAAATGCTATAAGTTGATGAAGATGACAACTGTTATAATAAAGAAGGAACTGTGTTGTGTTTATTATTATTATATGGGTTTGACTACTATGGAGTTATTCAGGTTAATTCTTTCATTAAAGCAATCGATGTCGGGATTACTTAGGGCTCTGTGGATTTCAAGGTTTTCTAATAAATCCATTTTTTTTTGCCTTTTTCACAAAGTGTATAAGTTCGTAGCTTTGTTTTGTGAACGTGTGATTGGTTTCGATTAAATGGTTAGCAAAGCTAGATTTATCCAGCTTTGCTGAATTTTAGAAGGTCGGGCCAACTAGACAAACAAAGATATCACCGGCCCCACCCCTCCTACAGGCCTAGTGGCATTATTTTTTTTTATAATTAAGGTTGGCCAATCTGAGTGTCAAAAGTCAAAACTTTAGTAAATATTACTGTAGGAGAGAAATTCATCAAAAAATAACAATAGATAAGATAATATAATATGTTGTAGCTGTAGCGTCCGGGGTCATGCAGGTTTTGCGCTTGTGTATGAATAATTATTTGCAGGTCACACCTACACAAGGACGGTGTATAGAGGATACCTTGATTCGTTATGGTGGGGGTAGCAGTTGAATGGTGGGAGGTTGATCTGATCTAACAAAAGACCCCCCACTCCTATAAATTGGTTGATGGGTATTGGGAGTTGCTTAGAAGGGAGGTCTCAATTGACGTCACACATTAAAGGGGCGTGTCTCGCTTCCCGAATCTAGACATCCTGTATACACCATCCTTGACACCTACATAGTTTTCATCAAACATTATAATTAAATTACCGTTTTTTTTTTTTTGTTTTTTTTGTTTTTTAATCTCTGTTACTAGTTCCAAAACTAAGACTGCTGGTGAGTCTTTTAATACAACAATTTCACTTTCCTTCGCCACTTCAAATAACACCGATTCAAATTTTATTGGTTAACCAAAATTTAGCTGATGATTTATAGAAGAATCCTTAGCTGTGAACAAATTCAAGGGGGCTTAAATTTCAAAGTAATTCAATATATTCAATTTTTTTGTATCTTTTAACTAAAGGTATGCTTTGTCTCAGTTAGGGATGCTTGATTTTTAGATACAGGTTTATTACAAATGATGTTCATGATTTCAAGGGTACATAAATGTAGTTTTATTTATCATACAAAGATATACATTTTAAGAAAAACTCAAAAAGTTTCATTACAGGTGCTCAAGAATTATGAATGTTGGATATGTGAACCCCCCAACCCGCTCTAAACTTCGTCGCTCCCTGATGACCTTCCCGTTGAATCCATTTTACAAATGCAGCCATTTCTTCTAAAATTCAAGTACCATTTGCAAATAGAGTGATTGCTAGGAGGATCTTCATTAAATCTGGTTCTATAGTGGCGTTGCACACTAATAACTGATTGGTTGGTGTGATAATACAACACAAAATGCTTTCCTGACTTCAAATTCAGTCATTACACAACACTGACAACAATTGACTTAACAAACAGCTGATACTTAACCAAACCAACAATAACTTAGCCAATATAAACAAAGCTCTATGAGTTTTTCTTTCTAGTGTTACCAACTGAAGTGGTCTTTAAACATATTAATCCAGTATTACAGTAGAGTCTCGCTAATCCGGGTTTAACGGGACCGGACCCAGTCCGGATTACCGAAAGTCCGCATTAAACGGAATCAGTTTTAAAATGTCTGTAAAACAAGCTTTAGTAGGGTAAAACTAATTGAGGGTTTTTATCGTAAAAATTACTTCTATTAGTCTCCAAAACATGATTGTACAAAATAGGTCCACTATTTAAGTTAAGAGCTGTTCTGTCACCATTCTGAATATCAAATGAATTGAAATAAAATGAGAATCTATTACGCAGGTGGCAGCTATAGAAGGGACTTCCTATACCTGAGAAACAGGCTGTGTTCTGAAATGAAATTCGAGGAGCGATAATAATTTCACAAAAAGTTGAGATATTAGACATTGGCGGCTTGGCGAAATTTCATGGAACTGCGTTGAGCCGCCGCTACATGTTTCTTAAAACACACTACCCATCTCAGTCACATACGAGGGGCAAGTAAAAAGTAAGGTTCCCACATTTTTTTCAGGTGTAAGGAATTTTTTATTGCAATAAATAAGTATACCATCTGAAAGCTTGTACTTTAAACTATTTTTCTACATAGTCACCAGATTTTTCTACGCATTTTTACTGATGAGTTATCCACATCTGAAAACTTGCTTCGAAGAGCTCCGCCGCCAGGCCACTAATGAACTTTGTGACCGCTTCCTTACCTCTTCATCTGTACTGCAATAGCTTGATGTACTCAATTGCTTGATCATGCCCCCTACAGCCCTGATCTTCCACTTGTTTCCGAAATTTAAGCAACACTTGAGTGGACAACGCTTTTTTACAGATGAATAGGTGAAGGAAGCGGTCACCAGGTTCATTGGTGGCCTGGCGGCGGAGCTCTTCGAAGCGGGTTGTCAGATGTGGATAACTCGTCAGTAAAAATGCGTAGAAAAATCTGGTGACTATGTAAAAAAAATAGTTTAAAGTACAAGCTTTCAGATGGTATACTTATTTTTTGCAATAAAAAATGCCTTACACCTGAAAAAAATGTGGGAACCTTATTTTTTACTTGACCTACGAATAATTGTAATTCCTGGAATACACTTCCTTTGTATCTTACACCCTACATTTCTATGGAACCGAAAGAGATTTATCGATGTTCTTACTTATTCCTAATTATTCTAAATCTTTTTATTTTTATCAGAAATACCAGGTATTCCTTTAAACCTAACTATTAACCTCTAACCTAACTATTACATGGTATTCTCCTAAACTATACTAGGAACAATTTTAGAAATTTTAATAGACAATAAAAGCAGAAATCCAATAATCTTAACAATTCATAAACCTGAACAGGCCCTGGTTCCAATTTGTACATTGTTTTTGGCCTGTCCAGATTATACGGATGTCCGGACCAGCGGGGTCCGGATAAACGAGACTCTACTGTATTTTCAATTGAAATCAGAAACATGATTTGTAATAATTCCCATTAATACATATTAGTGACAGTATTATGCTTTGGTTCTATATTCTTTAAGTTAATACAACGTTTGTTCCAGATGAAGAAGAGGTAATAGAGGGAGTTGAGCTGAACCAGCCATTTTCTATGAGAAGTGCTTACGGGACTCCTCCGTTCACTAACTTCACCCAGGGTTTTGCAGATTGTCTCGATTATATTTTTTATCAAAGTGATTATCTACAATTAAATCAGGTCTGTATTTTTTTATTACTTCTTTTTATTCTTTAATAGCTTATAGGGATTATTAATTTATAAATGTTATATGTATACAAATCTTACAACAGATTCACAATAGGAATTATAAATAGCAACATTGTCTTAAATGAGCTATATCCTTTCCAGGATAGATTTAGGAGTCATAATATAATATCACTCTCAAAAACGTGAAGCATAAAAACGTAAGACATAAAAATAACTGAATTAATCTTGCGCCCTCCGATATAACCCAAATTGATTTCTTTCTCTCTCTCTCTCTCTTTCTACTACTATTGAAGTATTATTTTTTAAAGAAGTTTATTGTTAAAATGCCAATGCAAAAGAAGTTGAATTATTTCAACTTTTTAAGCAAATATGATTGAATGGCTTTGTATTTGTACAAAATATGAAATTGAACTGTGCCAGTGTGTGTAAACTACTAATTTTCTTTTTGATGAATGGAAGATTTTAGTTTAATAGGTTATAAATATAATAGGATTTTCTTTTTGATGAATGGAAGATTTTAGTTTAATAGGTTATAAATATAATAGGATTTTCTTTTTGATGAATGGAAGGTTTTAGTTTAATAGGTTATAAATATAATAGGATTTTCTTTTTTTTATTATTATTAATTATTTAATAAATGATTTATTTTCAGATTGTACCATTGCCATCAGAGGAAATTCTCAGGCGTCACACTGCGTTACCCAGTATTGTTTTCCCGTCAGACCATCTATCCTTGGTTGCAGATTTCTCGTGGGTTCAAAATAAAACAAATAAATGAATAAATACATGTTGTGTTGTTTTTTTGTGAATATCATTTTTTTCCCCATAAGTTTATCTTATTAATACTTCCTTTTAAATACAGCTTCTTTTAAAAGTCTGTTTGTAAAGTCTCTTCTTTAACGTTTGAGAACATGAATAAATTTTAAAATAGACTGTCAATTAGTGTGGCACATAGCTTACTTGCATCCTACCTACATACTTTATTGGTTTTTGCTAGCCATTATTGTCTAATTGGTTTAATTGTTTCCCCCGTTTTTATTATTATAACATGTCAGAGTCAACATCCACATATTTTTGTTATACTCTGTATTTTGCTCTGATGATGCTAATGACTTTAGCGAAACGTTAGCTTCGCATAAAAACAGTGTTTTTATTTGACAGCATCTCGCTAACCCTACCTTCTTGTTATTAAAAATGACTGACCGACTGACACAGGAAAGAAACTATAAGGGTTTCTTTTTGTGGTTTTACCTACGAAACCCTAAAAAACGGTTTTTAAGGATTTTTTTCATATGTTGCATATTTATTAGGAAAAAAAAAAAAATGTTTTCCCCTTCCCCCCTCCTTACCAGAAAATAAGATCTTTAAAATCAGTCCAGGAGATAGCGTGCAAAAAAGTGTCTGGCTAACATCAAGCTAGAGTTTTGTACACAAGTAAAAATGTTTTGGTGCCTTTTAAGAATATGTGGTCGGCTGCGGGACATACCTAAAAACAAACCGGTAGATAGTGGCCATGTCCAACCCTTTTTGGTGGACAATGTGATTTTCATGATCCTGAGTACGAACTTAGTTAGTAGACAAAAAAACATGTTGATGGTAGTTTGTCTCTTGAAAGGGGAACACTTTGATTTCGAGTAATATTTGACTTACTAACCTATTAAGGAGCCAGGGGTAGCCGAGCGTGTTAAGGCGCTTGCTCAGCTATCAATAAGTCAAGGCAACTCGAGGTCGTGGGTTCGATCCCGTGCCATGATACTCTGAATTGCATCAATGAATCGCGGACGGTGCAGGGCGAGGGACACCCTTTATGGGGACTCTTCCCCCACTCTTTGATGTGGGTCTGATCCGTGTCATGATGATGAAATTGGTATCTATTGTTCAAGGACGGAGCAGGGCGAGGGACACTCTACATGAGGACTCTTCCCCCACACATTGACGCACGCTTATATAGCATTACTAATGATCACAACATACTCGCGTCAGCGGTACAATGTAAAAATGTATGATGTGTGAAGTAGCTGGAACTCTCCACCACGGGGCGTACAAACAGTGCCGGATTTCCCACTAGGCACTATAGGCACGTGCCTAGGGCCGGCAGCACCAGGGGGCGGCAGCGGCCGCGGAGCTATTGCTTGACGACCTAATAGAAGAGTTTTAAGCAATAAAGGCAAGAAGAAAACCATTTAAAGTACACGTAGTAAACAAATTTAACCATATTTAAGTAAATTTAAATATGTAAACAAGTTTACAGTAAGTTAATTTGTTTATTTTTTATTTACCTATGAATATTTTTATTAGTGTAATAAATCTCCCCCTCGATAAAATTTCATAAAGAAACTGGCAGATTCTAAAAGTCAAATGCAACAAAAAAATATCGAGTAAGCATATGCCCATATCTCAATAGTCTCGAGATATCGATTTATTTCTTTTAGTGCTTCAAGAAAATTTTCAATATGCCTAATATCTCAAAAACTAAATGAGATAGAGAAATTGAGCTAAGGGCCAATTTTAAAGAGCATAAAAAAACCTTTTAGAATCATTAATTTATTTACAAATTCTCAGCTGCTATAAACATCTTTTATGTTCTGTTACATTTGAAAATTTGGATTTTTTAAAAAGTGACCCCGAAATTCCTGTGCGTATTTCTCCTTATTGAGGGATGTTAGAAGTGTGGCGTTTTCAGAAAAAAATTCTGCTTTCCTCAAGCTTTTAAGTAGTATAATTATAGATTAAGATCAACGGACTAGTTTTTGAATTATGGGGAATTTAATGTTACCAGACGTAACATTTTTTGGTCAGGATCACAACCAATTCTAGTACAAATGCAAAAAAGGTTTCCCCAAACTAAAGCACAACACTAAGTGTTTATTATAAGACATTTGACGTTGAAAAAAAAAGTTCCTTAAACATGCACCTGGAACGGCTTAGTTTTCGAGATATTCGCAAAAAAAAACATTTAAATAAAAGCACAGGGAAGTACTTTCGATCAAGTATTTTTTGGGTTTTGTAGATAATTAAGCATACCCGTTATATGTAAAGGTGAAAACACACGGTATAGAAAACTAGCGTATAGTTTTTACTATAGTTATAGTAAACTAGCATTTATGCCGACATGAGTTCTAGTTTTAGTTGGCTATTCTATTCGTATAGTTTATTATCCTATAGTTGTATTATACGCTATACATACAGAAATATTACTATACAGAGGGGCCACACGAGAAGGAATAAAAACTATACAGCAACAAGTATAATAAGTATTTCACGTCTGGTAACATTCAATCCACCATAATTCAAAAACTAGTCCGTTGATCTTAATCTTTAATTATACCACTTAAAAGCTTATGAAAAGCAAACGTTTTTTCTGATATTCCACACTTCGAACATCCCTCAATTAAGAGTAATACGCTCAGGAATTTCGGGGTCACTTTTTAAAAAATCCAAATTTTCAAATGTAACAGAAGCTGCTTTTAAGCTGAGAATTTGGAAATACATGAATGATTCTGAAAGGTTTTGATATGCTCTTTAAAATTCGTTCTTAGCCCAATTTCTCTATCTTATTTAGTTTTTGAGATATTAGGCATTTTTTGAAAATTAAAAAAAAAGAAATAAATTTATATCTCGAGAACTGTTAAGATATGTGCATATGCTTACATAATATTTTTTGTTGCATTTGACCAATGGAGTTGCATCCACCAGTTTATTTATGAGATTTTATCGCGGGTCACTCTGTACTATAAAAATATTTTGTTCTGACGTCTTGAAACACTTTACAAAATCAAGTACCTATTTAACCAGAAATTCACTTTTTTTAATTTAAAAGATTTTAATAGGTTATGTACAATGTAATTACCTTACAATTAATCAAATTAAAACAATATAAATCATAATGTTACAGGCTACAGGCTAAATATTATTGAGAAAACATTTTGGTAATGGTATGTAAAAATATTAGGCAACTGTCGATAAATGTAAGTAGGTAGTTTTGTAAATGGGGGGGGGGCGACTGTGTAAATAGTGCCTAGGGGCGGAAAATTGTTAAATCCGGCCCTGCGTACAAAGGGCATAAGTGATGGCCTAATTGCAAGTTTCGAACAAGTGGTTCGTCCTACCCCCTACCCGTACATCTAAGTTATTAACTTTTGTTTATTGTCTAAATCTATATTGTCATCTTCACATATGTCGTGTAACCTCCACAACTATTGTCATGGTGATATTCATCAGTAAAACAAACAAACGAGTTACAGGCGAAATCATACGTTCTAAATGCAGATCAACTAGGTAATCCATAATGTATCAACATTAGTTGGCAATTCAATGATTCAGCTTCCAGCTGATTCTCACATCTAATTTTAGTATACAATTTTAAAATAATTACTATCTATAATAATTCAATTTTAATGTGATTAAACTTATTTAGTGAATTGTTAATATTATATCTAACTATTTTTTTTTAGTAAATATAAAATGATTTACATGGGCTAAATATAAAATGATTTACTTTTTACTACGTTTTTATCAGCTTGATTTCTTGTTTGTTTGTTTGTCCAGTACAAATCTTGCAATAGATTTTTAGCTATAACTTCCCGAGTAGCTAGACATTTGAAAATTTTAGAATAGCTTAGAACACGATGACAATGCATTATTTTAATACTTTTAGCCATCTTTCAGCAAAATTTCATTCATTTTCAGCAAATTGTGCTGTATGGAAAGTTAGTTGGGGAAAAAATCCACAAGTTATTTTATTTGTTTTGACGTTTTGACATGTCCCATATTTACAATCTTCATTTTCGCAGGTTTAAAGAACATTTAAAAACGTAGTATATAAAAAGTTCTTTTTATCTTGTAATTATTANATTAAATAAAAATCAAATTAGTTATGTTAAATGTAAACAAACTCGCTAATCGTGCGTAAAGTTAAAGAATTCTTCTTCTTTACGGCGCTAGAGGCGAAAAGAAGAGGAATTCTTCAAAACTATGAGACACGCATGCGCAATTAATACAGGTGCGTAAAGAATCACTTTCTACGAATCTAAACAGAGATACAATGATTGTATCTCTGTTTAGATTCGATTACAATGTTTATATTACGTATCAATCGTAGATAAAATATATCGTTAACATTCCTATTCGCAGATAGAATATTCAACAAAATTGAATATAAGTATTTAAAAATTTAATCTTTCCGTAGTATGTAAACTACCAAAAACTTAAAAATTGAATATAATTATTTACTTAAATCATGTAGGTACGTGAGCCTGATTTTCTATAATCTTCAAGAAAAAGATGCTCTCATTGTGTGCTTTCTTCAGATATCCTGAAATAGAAAGGAAAATTCCCTGGAAAAAAAAATTTCCTGTTGGAATTTTCCTGTAAAAAGAATGTTACTAAATCCAAATAACAAACCTAGGAATCAAAACACTCTTCTGATGTCATTATTATTGACTCCGTATATTCCGTATATCCGGAAATTGCCTGAAGGGTGAAAAGCAAATGAAGTGCCATGCATGAAATTTGCTCCCAGCTCATCTGCCGACTTCGAAAGGTCTTTTTCCAAGTTTAAAATTCTACTGACGGACAAAAGAACCAATTTTACGCTGGATAATAAAGAAAAGCATATGTTTATTTATGACAACGTTGAAGCATGCTAAATTTTCGCTAATAAAGGCTAAATTTTCGCAGTGAAAATCAACGTCATACTTTTTGCTGAAACGTCATAAAACAGCCGATTTTCTAAAATTGAGGTCATAAAACGGGATAATAAAAGTCATAGAGTAAAGGTCATGAAATGGAAAAATTAAAAGTCATAAACGTCCCGTCTTTGGTGATAATAAATATTTTAAGGTAAAATAAGTAAGCCTCCCGAAATAATCATTTCGGCACAAAATACAATTAATGAATTATGTTGTGCGCATGTTAAAGAGANATAAAAAAAAAAATGCTTTTGCAACACACCTTTAGACATGTTACTATAGTTTTCTTGAACATTTTAGAGAATCCCCTCCTCACCTCCTTTTTACTACGTTTTATTTGCTTGCTTTCTTGCATTTTTGTTTGTATGTCCAGTACATATCTTGCAATCGACTTTTAACTAACATCCCGAGTAGCAAGACATTTGAAACTTTTAGAATAGCTCAGAACATGATGTCAATGCATTAATTTAATACTTTTAGCCATATTTCAGCAGAATTTAATTTGTTTTCAGCAAATTTTGCTGTATGGAATGTTAGTTAGGAAAGAAGTTTTTTTTTAAAAAAAAATTTGTTTTGTCATTATTTACGATCTTCATTTTGATGAGTTTCAAATTCATGATTTTTTAAAAAGTTATTTTTATACTGTAATTATTAAACTATATATGACCACCGGCAACATGAATCCATTTTATAGGTCTTCTTGCGTTTTTTATTTTTAATTTGGTTGACCCCCCCCCCCACAAACAGGGATAAGCGATCCCTTTGGGGAGGGTTGAGGGATATGTCGCGCGCTTAGTTTGTTAAGGATTAAAAGTAATAATATAATATAAGTAAATACTAAAAATATCGTAATGGCATTGAAGCTACCCTGTTAGGGCAACCTGTGGACTATTTTAATAAATAAAATTTAACTAACTAGTGATGCGGTGCATAAAGAACTCGCGTAGAAATGTGTTTTTATATCAGCCAAGCAGTAATCCCTTAATATGTTCTCAATAATGATATCAGGATAATATTTCAGCGAAAACCTGGCATTCTTATTCAACCTAAAGAAAGCANTTATAGTAGGCTCGCTACGCTCGCCTTTTTATACGGTATTTGTTCGTAATCATTATTCAATATGATTAATGCAGGCTCGCTGCACTCGCCTGTTTTTACAGTGTTTGAACAAAATCACACACATTCCAAGTACACATTTGTCATTTGAACAAAAGTTATGCATGTTTCTTTCAGCTTTTGTAGTAAATATTTATTAAATAAAGTTTGTGCTAAAGTTGGCCACTATCTTGACAATGTAAAAATGTAAAATTTTAATAGTATATAATTTTTTTTTTTGGACTATTTTTTCAAATCCTAGTTTGATTATTTAAGGCAGTGTTCAGTGTTCATCATGTTCACGCAGCGCCACTGAAAGATGTACGCAAGAAATAACCAAGTTATACCATATAACATCTTGGATTATTTCATACATTTCTATTTTTAATTCCAAAACTGGACTGATAAGTGAAATAAATTAGAGTAAATAAATGATAAAGTTCTAACTTTATTATTGAATTAGAATAATAGTACATTACGCGTCGAGTGTGGAAAGTAGCATTTTGCTTGCGAGTGTGGAGTTTGCACCCGAGCGACAGCGAGGGTAGTAAAACCACACGAGCAATGCAAAATGCCGTTTTCGCACGAATTGCGTACCGTACTTTATCTACGATTGTTAGATTTTAATAATAAATGCAGAAAAAA
>KZ651572.1:242492-257806 GCA_001010745.2 Gerris buenoi | reverse complement strand
TAGTTTTCTTTTTAAGCTCCACGCTAATAATTTTTAAATAAAATTTAATTACATACGTGCTTAATCTTTACACCAGGAGATTTCTACGAAATGTTTAATATTGAAATAAAATGGCGAAGGGACGGTTAAAGTAATGATTTTAGCTAGGAAAAAAAAAAAAAAAAAATCAAATATTCATATTATGGGCCAGAGTTTTGTTAATTTTTATCCTAGTCAAACAGTTCTTAAAGAGAAGGAATAAATAGAGATAGTTATGCAAATAAGAGTTTAAAATTGAATATAGTAGGGCTAGATTTGTTAAATAAGCTAGCTTTGGCAATTTTCTAGTTATCTCCTCCGTGCAGCCTTATTTAAAATTACAGGGACTATATTCTTGCTTCTTATTCTCCTTTTTTTTTAACAATTCACTCATTAAACCTGGATTTAGTTAAAATAATAATTGGATAAAAGAAAGTTCGTTAAGTTTTGTAAAACAGTATTCTGTTTACTATTACTTCTCTTTTTATACATCTTTACATCTTTTTCGTCCGAGCTTACCAGAAGTAACAGAAACTATGTGATCGTTCGATTTCGATGGAATAATAGTACATTAGGCGTCGAGTGCGCCCCCCTCCTTAACCTTACTAATTTTGTTTCACAAAACCAACGAAACCCTTTTTACGTGAGAATTCACGCCTTACCAATTTATTTAATTTCTGTGATGATTGTTTTGATTTTTTTTATAAATTAAAGTATGAATTTAGCAAAAGTTAAAGAATGCAAACGGTTCAAATTAATCTGGGGCTATCTGCGGGTTACTTTCGATAAACTACAAAAGTATCATACAACTCAGATAAGGTCTTTTGGAGATATATATGTAAATAAATGTATGTTTGTGCGCATGTGGAAGATAAACAAATACATGCAGAAGGTTGAAACTTATACGGGACCAACAATGAGCTAATTATGACCTATTATCCAAATAACAATAAAATCAGATGAGAAATTTTTAAGATATGTTGATTTTGCAAAAATTGAGTGACAGACCGACAGACAGACACGGAGTCAAAAATGATCTCTGATGTCCGAAACAGATTTCTGTCTCGGAATTTTTTAAATTGGAGGCCTAAAAAATGTTCTTTCTTGAGAACGATCACATTAGCTTCCCTTAACTTCGGTAATATCGGAAGCAAAAATAGAAAAAATGTATAAGTGTTTAACTTATATTCATTGAGCCTATATGGGTTTATTAAAAAAATTATATCATCTTATTGTTTTTATATATTTTAAATAGTTTTAAAAACAGTAAAATATTTCCCTGTTTAACGTACGTCTACAAATATATCTTTTTGTTAGTTTTCTTTTTAAGCTCCACGCTAATAATTTTTAAATAAAATTTAATTACATACGTGCTTAATCTTTACACCAGGAGATTTCTACGAAATGTTTAATATTGAAATAAAATGGCGAAGGGACGGTTAAAGTAATGATTTTAGCTAGGAAAAAAAAAAAAAAAAAATCAAATATTCATATTATGGGCCAGAGTTTTGTTAATTTTTATCCTAGTCAAACAGTTCTTAAAGAGAAGGAATAAATAGAGATAGTTATGCAAATAAGAGTTTAAAATTGAATATTGCAGGGCTAGATTTGTTAAAAAAGCTAGCTTTGGCAATTTTCTAGTTATCTCCTCCGTGCAGCCTTATTTAAAATTACAGGGACTATATTCTTGCTTCTTATTCTCCTTTTTTTTTAACAATTCACTCATTAAACCTGGATTTAGTTAAAATAATAATTGGATAAAAGAAAGTTCGTTAAGTTTTGTAAAACAGTATTCTGTTTACTATTACTTCTCTTTTTATACATCTTTACATCTTTTTCGTCCGAGCTTACCAGAAGTAACAGAAACTATGTGATCGTTCGATTTCGATGGAATAATAGTACATTAGGCGTCGAGTGTNAATTTTATTTCGTTTTCAGCAAATTGTGCTGTAAGGAAAGTTAGTTCGGAAAAAATCCGCAAGTTATTTTATTTGTTTTGGCATGTCCCATATTTAGAATCTTCATTATGACAGGTTTCAAATTTATGATTTATGTCAGAAAATTAAAAAACGTAGTAGGTATATAAAAAGTTCTTTTTATCTTGCAATTATTTTAAATGAAAGAAAATGGGTGTTTTCTTATATTTGTATTCGTTTGGCCTATGCTTGTTCATTGTGACAATGAATATATCTGTGTACCGGAGGTAAAGGGCACTATGTGCCAAATTTAAATTTTTCAGGAGAGCTAGTTTAATGATTTTTTCACTTATTTTACCTCCCCAGCATGTTGGTTTTGAGTGCCTTTTCCAACTGGCTAAATCCGTGAGTTTTAGTTTTAGGACATAGCGCCTTGTACCTCTAAAAAAAAGGGGGGAAAAATGAATAGGAAACTATTAAAACCTCAATTTCGTAAAAAAATGGAGATAGTGCCCTTTACCTCAAATACACAGATATGGAAACTTGGAATTCATAAAATGCTTTTTCGTCTTGTGGCTCTATCAATTTGGACCTTGTTTCTAAATTTGGTTAGAACACAAATGTTATCAGTACTAGATTAAATAAAATGAAGTTGGACTGGTTTTGAACTGGTGCTTTCTATAGCGGAGAGAAGGCTAGGCCAGTGCTAATGCCGCGGAGCTGTTGAAAGTGTGTATTACAGATTAGTGGCGCGTGGTGTCACGCTTGCCTGCGCCTAGTTACCTTGGCTATGAGCGCCTATCACAGCTGCCCTCACTGACTTTTTCTTCAATTAAATCAACTTTTATACGTTTTACTCCCTCTCTCTATCTCTCGTAATAATTCTTACCTCTTGTCCCTTTCAACAATGGATTACAATTCATAGTAAAAACCTATTTGTTTCTTGTATTGATTTGCTTGAATAACTTCAACAGTCAATATGGTAACTGTTTTTGTTATAAATATTTTTATTCACAGACATTCTATGTGATAACCAGGTCATTTTTTTAAAAAAAAAATGTTACAATTTCTCACAGACCTTGACTTATTTGATTTAATTATTATTCTTTTATTATGTTGATTCTAAGAATATAGTTAGTATGACCTAAAGACTAAGCAGCAAAAGTCCAGTCACGCACCATGACTTAATAAGCGAATTTTCAAAAAAAATCTGCGTATTATTGGCTTATGATAATATAGGAAAATTTTGGTTTAGAATTTGGATGGGTGCCACAAAAAAGTAAGTTATATTAACTTCTAATAACATTAAAACATTTAATATTATTGAAGAGTTGAAATTCTTTAATGTACAATAAAATAAATTTACAATATTATTTAAAAAGTACAAAATAAATTTAAAAAAAGTCCAGTCATGCACCATGACTTAATGAGCGAATTTTCAAAAAAAAAAAATCTGCGTATTATTTGCTTATGATAAAAAAGGAAATTTTTTATTTAGAATTTGGATGGGGGGAAAAAAATGGTACACACGGGTATGGGATACAAAAGTCAAAATAGTATAATATTTACCCTTCAAGATGCATGTCTTTGGAAAGCTCTTTAAGAGTACAGTAGTTGTTGTTATGTACACTTTTATCATATTTTCATATGAGAGGGGGGTAAAATGGAAAAAACCCGTTTTTATGCAATTTTTGACCCTAAATGGTCAAAATTTTACCCCTAAATAAACTCCAAAAATTCTAGCTAACGAACTCATTCTTTCTTTTAATATTATTGACATTTTAAAATTTGCTTGAAATTTTTAAGTGCATCCTAAGGGGAGATATCGTCTGGAGTGAGACATATATACATACATATATACATATANCCAAATTGAGCTATAAACGGGAAACCCGGAGGAAAATGTTCTAAATGTGGTAACATTTTTTGAAAGAGAGTGACATTTGGGTATGGAGGGGCCTTGATATCGTTTGAATTTCATTCCCCCTTAGAAACCTAGAGGAAGGTTTAGTCGTATTCAAAGGCTGTATTGTCGAGGGTGTGCCCTAGGTTAGATGACCGTTTGGGAAACAGTCGGAACACTACATATTGCAAACAGCAGTGGGTTTCCGTATTCTCTGGTTCAAGAGGGAAGCGGGTCAGTAAAGGTAAAAGGAGGACAGAGGTAGTTGAAAATCGTTTATAGTGACCCTAAGAAAGACCTCTGGGGGTATTTCTACTGTACAATGGGGAACCATTGCAAATCCCTCGCTAAGTAAGGGACAAAAGACCCTGGCTGTCCTCCCTTGCCACGTTTTACCGTGGTCTCTGAGTAGACCTACAACTCCGGTAATCTAGAGAGTTGTTGTTTCGGAAGCTTGTGCTTTCGGAGTGGGTAGAGCCACTTTCGATCGATAATTTCCCAAAAACAGCTTTTTAGGACTTTCGGGTCTACCTCTATTCTCCTGCGGAAATTCTCTCTAGATTCGAAACTCCTCCGGCTGAATTCCCCGGTAATAACACGACCACAAACATTTTATCGTGAACTTACGAACTGGTTTAACAACTCTGTTTGTTTTCTTCTGGTTTAATAAACTTAGTGGAATCCTGAGTTTCCATGGACTAAAACTTGATCAAACATGCTCGTGCAGTAAAAGCGTTTATTATCATTATTTAATGAGTGTTAGAAACCCAAGGGCAAGTACAAAAACAAACTTCTTTTAAATGTTCTCTCTGAACAAGTATTCACTTGAACTAAGATAACCGTGGATATATTATGGATTTTCTTGCCTTGTGAGGAACAGAATCATTCGATGGCGTACAATCTGGAGCTATTATTAGGTTTCAGAATTTATTTACCTGTAGCACGAAGCCTATATACCTCAGAGCTAAATACAACTCCTTCTTAGTTTATTCTTATTAGCAAGTAAAAATATCTGAATATTTAAAACTGAAAAAGCTTCGATCAAACTGAACAAATCCATCAATCATCCTCACAAACCCATAAATAAATCCCACTTATCTATTTTCATCTCCTAATTAATTGTTTAAGTAATCTTTTACTTTGAAGATTTGAAAAACATTTTTTTTTTTTCAAATTGATTTTTCAAGATTTGAGACGCCGATGTTTTTTAACTGAAAATTTTGTATTTTCCTCGGATGCTTAGGACTTGGATAAAAAGTAAGGGGGGGATTTCCCGAGGCCCCTTTTCTTCAGGATAAGGAAAAACCTTTAGGGAAGGAAAACCTGAGTAAAAACTCTCCTCCCTTTTTTTAGCCCTTAAATGGCGCCCTTAACTCTGTCGGGGATATAATAGAGGGTAACGAGTTTTCTCCCAAAGGGGCCTCCCTGTCTAATCTCTCGGGGTCCCAAGGTAAAGACTTCTCCCTTTACTCAAGAATATCCTGCTCTACGGGGTCCACGTTGCTGAAGCGAGCAGGCAACCTCCCTTAATTAAACACTTTTAGGGAGGGACAAGCTTCGAGAGAGGCGCAAGCAATGAAGGGCCCCGATGAAAAACACTTAATTTGAGGTGCGTAAAGAATCACTTTCTACGAATCTAAACAGAGATACAATGTTTATATTACGTATCAATCGTAGATAAAATATATTCCGTGTGATATTACACCTCGGATATAATAATTTAAGTACTCCAACCATAAGATATCTGTAATATCCATTCATATTAGTTAATCATGCGCTTTTTTTCAAGGGCTAATTTTGATGCTCAATTAACTCTAAAAGCAATCCTTCTTGTATCACCACAAAGGAATCGATATGAAAAAGGGAGTCTAAGAACCTCCCCTTTTATATGTTACATAAGAAGGGTCCAAGTTTCTACAAGTATATAGGGCTTCAACTAACCCTTGGTCAACATCGATCCTTAGATAGGTGGTATCACTTCGTTGTTTGTACTTATTGATTTTTGTTTCGATTAAAGTTCGTTTCAGACTACAATAACGAAGGTCTGATAACAGTTGATTAAATTACAAAGTACAAATTGTTATCCTTTTATAAGATTACAAGCCGTTATGCCCGTGGTAACGGGCAGAATAATAAAAATGGTTGAGAGAAAGAGCTGAGATATAATTAGTTATAATTAAAATAGATATTTAAAGAGATATTTACTGTTTAAATAGTAAGTTTTATGCAGTTATAATTACAATAAATTAAAATATTTAAATAGATATTTACTGTTTAAATAGTAAGTTTTATGCTCGGATATTCGTTTTATTGCAATGGCGCAATGGTAGCGTCGTCGGCCCACATTCTGAAGGTCACTGGTTCAATCCCAGCTTATGGCTCATCAATTTTTAACGTTAAAAATCATTTTGAGGTGAGTCGTCGCCCGTTGTCGGGACACTACTCGATTATATAAAAGATTTTATTTGTTTGAAGATTTCTTTTTGAACTTAACTAAGTACTTAGAAAACAGAGAGATGGAAGAGAAGTAGACTATGCAAGTCTTGTACTTGATAAGTCCAGGTATGAAGCATCTGAGAGGCAATGTGGGATGTGATTTTAATTATTAATGAGCCCAGGTACTGACGGTGCCGTCTCGCTACCTCTATCTGCTGAACTTACTGTCCTCTACCTGAGAATTTAGTTTTCCTGACACGACCACCTATTTGCTGAGTGGCATTAAAGACTTCTTGAAACGAATCAACCCGCAAGAATACTAGAGAATGATGAATTTCTTTGAAGATACTCTACGTGTGTATATTTCCTGCCTTAAAGGGTGTTATTCTCCTTTTCTATTCCGTCAGTTCTATTCTTGGAAACGCATGTTTAGAATTTTTTTTTAAATGCATTTTTGTGTTACTTAAACTTTTATTTTCAATTTTTATGTTAGCCTTCTCTTTCGCTACCTTTAAAAAAGAATGCTTTTGTTATTTCAATTAAGGTAAAGTTTGTTTTCATGTAAATATGGACTTTCTGAAAAAGATCTTAAGCCCATTCATCGTTACATAAGTTTTCCTTTTTTTGCTTTGCAATAGCTTGCTATAATAGCAACTGTTTTAAAGTCTTATTCGCTGATACAAAAAATACATTTCAATGTGAATTTTGATTTTTTTCGAACCAATGAGCTTAATTTTCCGAAATTGTTTGATAACAATATTTTTTAAGTATACTCAAGATTGAACACTCCAGAGGTGCACAGAACCGGAACGCCGGAAGTTCTGAGGAGAATGCCGCCCAAGCAAGCGTGGAGGTCCGCGACATTTTGGAAATATAACCTCTAAAAATGTGTTTTTAGAGGTTATATTTACCTCCATTTTTTACTCCAGAATGCATCTGGAGTAAAAAATGGAGGTAAAATTTTAGGGCCCCAATGCAAGATTAGTGATGAAGTAACAAAACTAAATCTATTTTAGGGGAAAAAATCATGTTTATTAACCAACTCCATATTATTCTATTAGCTATTCTAATTAAGAATTCAGAAACAAAATATTAATTTAATTTGTAGTTACCGTTCTAATTCTATTTTTTTTTCTTTTTGTTGAATTTAGACCAGCTTACAACAATATTAATGGTATTAATAGTGGTTCACTAGTACCACTACAAACTACAGCTCTCAAAACGAGAAATTAATAGTTTATTTATAATTTGTTTATTTGTTGCAGACCTACAAGGTTTAGCAGCACCTATAAAATATTTACACTTACATGATTTATTTATTTTTATACTACTTAAACAATACATATTCAAGCAACGAAATTACATTGAAATTCATAATTAAACTTAAATAGTCATACTAGAATTTCCTTTAGTTTTGTGAACACATTTTACCCAAATTAGTAATATTTCATCCACTAAAGCAGTACCGGAACGGCGTTCCGGCTCCAGTACACCTCTATGGAACGCTCCTAAAAATACTTTCTCTGACATCTTAATCATCCATCTGACAGTTTAATAAATGAATGGCTAAGTCCTAAGTATGTACTAATGGATTTCATGCTATCAAGTTAATGTGACTTTAAGTATTTTGGGTTTGAGTCATTTCATCATTTAAAAGTGATCATTTTCATCCTTTCCTGTAGCGATTCTCTATAAGGTAAGGGTACATTTTTGGGAGTTTAGATTTTGAAACTTGGAATAAGTCATTACTGAAAATCTTATGGGATTGTGTTGAGAACTTGTATAAGCTACATTGAACACGAACCCTGGACATTTTTAAATTTTTTTAAATTAAAGTGTGGACGAAGGATATTTGTGGAAAGCCCAAAGTTGTTGCTGGACATACTCTAAATTCTTTGGGTTTTGTATCTGCGTGGGCCACGTTCGGCTTGTATTTATCCCCTCGTGTTTTTTTTTTTAGAATTCCCCATCTCTGTTGTTCTCGCTGTTGAAGGCTTCACAAGTCCCTTGGTGCTTTAGACCCAATATAAATCCCGGAATCTCGTTAAGTCCGACGTAATAATTTACCCAGGTTGAATGTTCCGTAGTCAAGTCTCTCCTCTTCCTTTTTTTTGTATTTTTTTNTAATTAGAAATTGAGAGATATGTAAGATTTCAAGAAAAAAACGTCACTTGAAGATTTATAATCCCCTTCAGTTGTCTTTTTACTGAGAGAGAAAAATCTTTTATAACAAAGGGGTTAAACATCTTGATTATTTTATCTGAATTTTTATTATCCTTGGACGAATCATATAACGATGTGTGAAATCGTAAAAATGTACTGTTTAGTCGTTAGACTCACGCTTTAGACAGAGTGGATTTAATTATGCAATTTTTGTAGCTCTTTACGATGCGTTTTCTAAGCGATATATCATCATGACAATTGTTGAGAGTGTAGAGTTAAGAAGGAAATGTATGGCGAAGTATATTAACCGTTACTAATAAGTCCTTCGACGCAAGCAGACGACCGGAGTCGCCCCTCGAGACCTTACGATATAACTTGGAAGGCATACCTGCCGTCTCACAGACTTGCTTCTACCTGTTTCTTTACAACGTCTCACCTATACCTGGAGCGTAACCTTCTTATAATACACCTAATGTTTACAAGAGGGGGTCATGATCCTTTTAAACAGGTCTGATTGTTTTTTAAGGCCCCTTAAAACACGATTTGACTGCATTTAGAAAAAATGGAAAAGGTTAGTTTAAGTCAAAAGGTCGTTCAGTTTTGATTTTTTTACGACATAAACACATATTTTTTTTTAGATTTGCAAGTTTTGTTGTAATGAAGGATTATAATATTGCTATGTTTCTTTCAGATAATATTAAGTACCATTCTGATGTTAAGTACCATTCAGATAATGTTAAGTACCTTTCTGATGTTAAGTACCATTCAGGTAATGTTAAGTATCATTCACTGATTAGTAGTTGTCGTTGTTGGGACACTACTCGATTATATAAAAGATTCCTAGTTGCAACTTATGTCCGTTACTATATTTTTGTTTAGTTTTATACTTCCATGAGATTTAACAAGATGCCAAACATAAATCAGTGAATGTATAATATCTTTTAAAATATATGCAATATTATTTCTCTCATCTTTTTTTAGTTGCAATTCGAAGTCTTTAATTAATATAATATAAATTTTAGAATTTTGGGTGTAATGGGTAATCGGCTATTCTGCAGTTATCCATAAGTAAAGAATCACTTGGCGCCATAATTTCACTTGATTTATGTACTTAGAGATTATGGCCCTTTGTCTCACAACAGTACATTTGAGAGATTATATCTGAATGATTTATATATTTGAGAGATGATATCACTTTGTCAAAACAATAAATTCGAGTAAGGCCTCCCATCCTCCAATTCCTAACGACTTCTTCTCAATGGCTGGATAACTTGCAGTTTTACCAGATAATCTTTTATTATATATAAAAATAAAGATAAATACATAACCAATTTTACCAATTCCATTTCCCAGTCAATTATTATGCTTAGGATTATAATCGATTAAGGATAAAGCATTGTGGAATTTGTGTTAAACGTTAAATAAATGCCAGAATTTGGTCGATGCGAATATGCTTTTTAACGATTTTGTTTTGGAGCCATCAATTCCCCGCTGAGTTATAATCCTTTATCTAACTTAATAACATCATCTAATAACGTTCTTGCTTCGAAACAAGATATTATTATTTTAAATGATAACCTGATCTGTAAATTGAGGTTATCATGTTTACCATCCATCTCCTTAGTTTCGGTGAGTTAGGAAGGATCTTATATCGTCAATTTGTTTTCCCTTATCCTTCGCAATAAATCAATATGCAAGGTTTGAAATCATAGACTGCGTTGTGTTGTATTTGTTACCGTACACTATATTACAACGAACCACATCTTCATGCTACTGATCATATTGGTCTCGTCCCTTGACTTGGCTCGATCTATATTCTAATATTATTCGGTCCATAACACGCTTTCTGAATATTGTTTTTCTTATATTTATTTCTCCTCTGTATGCTCTTTCTCTTTGATGAAATTTTAATGTAAAATAAAAAATAACATTAGCATCTCACTGCGTAATTAATTATTTTTTTTATCCCTCTATAGTTTTTCCTTTAATTGATAGTTTTAGTTTCAATTAACATCTGACACTCTGCATACTCCACCTACTTTCTCATATAAAGAGAAAGTATTGTGATGGCGCGAACATTCGATTTCGAAATTTTGATTGATTTACACGTTTTCTGAGGTCCCCTTATTCTAAAAAAGATGTTATTATATTTGTCTGTCGTTTGTGGAGACGCCTGTAGCCTATACTACTAGGCCGATTTTGACGAAATTACAGCATACATGTTCAGAAAAATCATACCCCGAGGCAAAATCGAGAAATGAATTTTAGCTCCAAATTTGGGAGCGCTACCCCCCAAAAACTCTGAAAAAAAGGTGGAAAACATTTTATTTTGATAAAAAAAAAATCTAAAATGTAGAAAGAATTATTTTTATCTACGACTTGCACTGTAAGTAGACTTTACATTGCTGATAACAGGGAGGGATGTGTTACTTCCCTCCCTTGGGAGTAAAAAAACAGTCATACCAACTTAAAAGGTATTTTTTAGGTAAATTTTAAGTATTATGTTGTTTTTTTAGCTGTTTTGTTTACTTTTTTTCGGGAAGGTTACTTTAGGTTATCATACAAAGTCTTTAAATTAAAAACAAACTAAACGTAATTAAATTAAAAACGTATATATTTAGTATAAGAATTGTTATTTTAATAAATCAAGTAACTAAATATCAGTTTAAGGTGTTTAAATTGCGTGAATTTGTAGGTAAAACTTTTATATTTACAAACTTAATAGCTATTACCCATGGTGCACTAGTCGTAGATAAAATTTAATACGCAACATGGATCGAAGTATTTCTACTCTCGGGATTATCTCTCTCGGCAAGCCTCGAGAGCTAATACTACAGTTATCTCCCTCGGCAAGCCTCGAGGCTAATGAAGTTTTCTCCTTCGGCGTTGCCTCAGGAGAAAACTTAACCTCGAGCCGGAAAACATACTTCTCTCCCTTGTTTAACTATACTATTTTTGCGTAAATAACTATTTTCCGATAACTCAAAAATAGGAGAAAAAATGCTTTCTCGTTTATAAATACATAGTATATATAGAAGTTATAACTAAAAACACAAATGCTAGTGAGGGAGTTTAATTTAAAAGTGGTGAAATGTCGAACAAATTGATTGCTAGGTAATGATAACATCAAATTTCTGTCCTGTTAGCTTTGATTAGGGTCGAAATTCTTTATCTTTTAATGCGAATTTATTTTAAATTTTTTTTTAAGTATTTTAAAAAATAAATTAATCCTTTCAGAATGTCTCGCTAATGTCAATTCCCTCTTCAATATAGCTAGTAATTAGAAATTGAGAGATATGTAAGATTTCAAGAAAAAAACGTCACTTGAAGATTTATAATCCCCTTCAGTTGTCTTTTTACTGAGAGAGAAAAATCTTTTATAACAAAGGGGTTAAACATCTTGATTATTTTATCTGAATTTTTATTATCCTTAGACGAATCATATAACGATGTGTGAAATCGTAAAAATGTACTGTTTAGTCGTTAGACTCACGCTTTAGACAGAGTGGATTTAATTATGCAATTTTTGTAGCTCTTTACGATGCGTTTTCTAAGCGATATATCATCATGACAATTGTTGAGAGTGTAGAGTTAAGAAGGAAATGTATGGCGAAGTATATTAACCGTTACTAATAAGTCCTTCGACGCAAGCAGACGACCGGAGTCGCCCCTCGAGACCTTACGATATAACTTGGAAGGCATACCTGCCGTCTCACAGACCTTCTTCTACCTGTTTCTTTACAACGCCTCACCTATACCTGGAGCGTAACCTTCTTATAATACACCTAATGTTTACAAGAGGGGGTCATGATCCTTTTAAACAGGTCTGATTGTTTTTTAAGGCCCCTTAAAACACGATTTGACTGCATTTAGAAAAAATGGAAAAGGTTAGTTTAAGTCAAAAGGTCGTTCAGTTTTGATTTTTTTACGACATAAACACATATTTTTTTTTTAGATTTGCAAGTTTTGTTGTAATGAAGGATTATAATATTGCTATTTTTCTTTCAGATAATATTAAGTACCATTCTGATGTTAAGTACCATTCAGTTAATGTTAAGTATCATTCTGATGTTAAGTACCATTCAGGTAATGTTAAGTATCATTCACTGATTATACCGGTTTCACATATTAGGAAACAATATCCACGCAAAGTATAATATATTTCAACTAAGCATTTACTTAGGACTGACTTTATCGTTTTGTATACTTCCTAATAAAACGAACTTAAGTGTTTTCAGACGAAGTAAATTACAAATTTTACCTCTTCCATTTAAGTGTTTCACTAATAGCGTAGGAACATCTGTCATCCATTAAAAGTAGTATCTTAAGGAAATTTCATGATCGCCATACTTAATTTAGGAACCTGCTGTCTATTTATGGTTGCTTTAAGTTTACTTAATATGATTTCCTCCTTCTCTTTCAAAATTTAAGTTTTACTTGTCAACTCTTAGGACTTATTATTGCATTCTCTCAGTAATTCAAGTCCTTTAGTATGTTCCTTTGGGAGACAATTTTATAAATCAGGGCATTCCAGTGTTTTGCTTTGGAAAATCCATGTTTGAATTTATTATTGGTAAACAAAGTATTTACAATGAGGGTCGTTGGAAAATACACTTTTTAATCTGTTTTATAGGTTATTGTTTTCTCCAGGGACATCTTTTAGCGTCCGAGCTTACCGAAGATAACAAAAACTATAAGTAATCGTCCTGAAGAACTAAAAAAATGTATTTCTCTGATTTCTAAAAATTCCAAGACAGAAATTGTTCTCCGTCGTTAAATTTTTAATTCTATGACTGTCTATCGGTCTGTCGTTCATTTTTTTGTGAACCAACGTATCTAAAAAACTACTCTTATTTTAGTTTATTTAAATCAAGATGGTAATTCACAATTAATCCATTGGTTGTCCCATATAAGTTTCAACCTTCTGCACACATTTCTTTCTCTTCCTCATCCACATGCACACAAACATACATTTATTTACACCTATATCTTAAAGAGTACTCATATGATTTTTATGAAATGTGGATGGTTTGTCGAAAGTAACCCGCAGATAGCACCTGATTAATTTCAACCGCCTGCACTTTTTAACTCTTGCTAAGTTGAAACTTTAATTTATGTAAAAAATTAAAACCATTTTTACTGATTTAAAAAACCAGGGGCATACATTAATTTAATTTATAAATAGGAAGCTATGTGCCACTTTAATTAGCAGACGTTTGCTATTATTTATTATTATAATATGAATTCATATTTCATAGCCAAAGTTCATCAAGCCAAGTTCATAGCCCAAATTTCTCAGTTAGTTGTTGTATTTGTACTATAAGTTTATTTTTTTATTGCTATGTTGGTAAGTAGGGTAGGCTGTTTACTTGGAGCCATCTGGTTTTCCCATCTTAACGTTGAGTAGGTATATTAGGACAGCTGTTTCTAACTCTCCTACCTGCTGTTGGGTTATTATCCTTACCCTTAACAACTTTTATTTTATTTCTTCTAACACTCCTTTTAAAAAAAATAACCTTTACTTATAATTAACTTTACATCTACAGTAGAGTCTCACTTATTCGGACTTTAAAGGACCAGGCATTGTCCGGTTTACCAAAAGTCCGGATTAAACGGAATCCTTTTTAAATTGTCTATAAAACAAGTTAAAGCTTGGTAAAAATATTAACATCATTGATTTGATAATCAAAATTACTTTTTACTCTCAATTCAGGACACATTTTTTTAAACCTAAAAATTGATTTAGGATGAAATAAACACACAATTTTATTTGATATAAACTCAAATTTTATTGATAATAAAATATTTAAAAATTATTGAGGAGTCTAGATTGACCGGTTATCCGGACTAGCTGAGTCTGTATTAACGAGACTGCCATGCTGTTTTTATTTAATCGAATTCTCTTCAATATAGAGTATTTTATACAATATTATATTTTTTTTTCTGAACTTAACCCATCAGAACTTTCATTAACAAACATACTTGAAGTGTAGATGAGACTTTATTAATTATTATTTTATTAGTTAAAAATGCTTATTTATTAACGGAACATACTAAAAGTGTTTATAAGACTTTACTAATTATTTTTTTACTTGTTTAAAAAGCTTATTCATTTACATTTACAGAACGCACTTGAAGTGTAGATGAGACTTTATTAACTATTATTTTACTGGTATAAAACGCTTATTCATTTACAGAACATACGTGAAGTGTGGATGAGACCTTATTAATTATTATTTTACAGGTATAAAACGCTTATTCATTTACAGAACATACGTGAAGTGTGGATGAGACTTTATTAACTAATATTTTACAGGTTTAAAAACGCTTATTCATTTTTTTAAATCTATTTATTGGAATTCTATATTATTTAAATATCTTACAAATTTAATTAACAAAAATTGACACAATATATTCCAAATCAGCCACTGGCTGTGGATTTACGCTACTTTTAAACCAGAGTTTGGATTTTTTTTACATGACTAAATACTATGAGCATCCTTTTTCCATCAATATGATTATTTCAGAAGAGAATGTTTTTCTTCTATAAAGGTTTTTTTTTTTTTGCTAATTATCTAAAGAAAGGTGCAAAACTGATTAAAGTATCTGTCTTAACGTAATCATCTCATAAAGAAACAACTTTTTTTAAATTACTTTCCAAAGTGCATGCAAGTAATTGCAGAAAGCATAGTATTTGGTAAAATTGGGAAAAGTAGAGTGCAAGAAAATAGCAGAGGTGTGTTATTATGTAACGGTAACAGCACTGTAATACTCGCATGTATTCCCTGGGCGAGCTTTTTTATAGTTTTTTTGTTAATCTTCACATTTTAACTAAATAACAGCTTTGTACGAAGGCACTCGATATATATATATATATA
>KZ651572.1:174687-204864 GCA_001010745.2 Gerris buenoi | reverse complement strand
ATGCTCTTTTTTTTTTTTTTGTTTAACATAGTAATATTGTGTAATGTTTGTTTAACTTATGCTGTAGCGTCGTTTTTTGCTTATCATTATTCCCAAAATGTTATCATACTATATGAGAAATATTTTTACCGATTTCACAATATTTATTTAAATTTCTTGTTCCAGGTATGTGGGCTTGTTTTTTTCCTTCTCTCTTTACAAAATGTAAGTTACTTATAAGTTTTCTTTTATTTTTTTTTTTCATTTACTAAAAATATTTTCATGCTAAAAAAAAATGAAAACATAGCTTACCCCAAAAAATTGTTACCTCTATAGTAGTAGAAGTTTCTCAAGCATTTAAATATCATTAGATATGTAAGCTCGGCACTCTTTTTTAGATTGTTACTCCCCTTATAAAGAAAACAGAGGGGAGTAACAATCAAAATAAGTTGTACGGAATATTCTTCTTTATACTGTTACTCCCCTTATCAAAACAGAAGTGAAATATTCCTTTGTCCCAAATTACATTGGACTAAACATCCCTTTTCTCTTAATAGTTATTTAGTCAAAGTCATTTTTATTCAAAAACAACACGGGGGAGTAACAATCTGAAGAAGTTCCGTAAGCTCTGTGTAATATATGCTTCTAGTTAGTATTTATAGAGTAAGTTACTTTAAATTCTTATTAAAAATGCTCGCATGAGATCTATGAGAATGTTAGACTTATCTACTTCAGTAATCTACTCCATGGCAATTTTTTTTTTAAATTATCCATTTTTTGTTAATTTATCTTTTCCCTAAATTGTTATAAATATATTTATATATATTTTTTTAAAAAGCTTAATATTTCTACATCTTGTTAAGGAAAGAGCATTTCGTCGAATACAGGTTTATTCTGAAGAAAAATGGTGTTCTTTCGACGTCTCCGAGTATTAGATGGAATGATTAAAGAAGTTATATAATTAATATGACTTTTATAAATAGTCGAGACTGTTTTTAATGCGTGTACATGTAATTATGAGGATTGTGTGCATGTGGTCGGAAGGTTCAGTGGTGCGGAGGCAGGGTCCTGTAT
Source organism: Gerris buenoi (assembly GCA_001010745.2). Taxonomy (NCBI): domain Eukaryota; kingdom Metazoa; phylum Arthropoda; class Insecta; order Hemiptera; family Gerridae; genus Gerris; species Gerris buenoi. The sequence goes on along the minus strand of KZ651572.1, from coordinate 203,811 downwards.
TCCATGATGACAGTTCAATAAGTCCTGAAGTGGAGAAGGCTGAGAAGTGCCTGGACTTCAGGACTTAGGACCGGTTAGGCGTCCTTTCCCACTTGTTTTTTTTCTTTTACTGCTTCAAGAATCAAGTCCTTTCTAAGCACCCCACTTTTTCACTTTCACTCCTACCTTTATCGCTCGGGGGCTTGGATCACTTCTTTTTTTAATTTTAACCAAAAAAAAAACTTTAATTTCAACCTTCGTCTTATAAAACAGTTAAAATGATCTAAAATATAATATTAGATGCATTTTCTTATTTTAAATAGTCAATTTATTTTTGAAATATATTTATACTTAAATGTATATTTATTAAATCGATCAAATGCTTGATATAAAATTATTCGTTTGTAGTAAATATTGACCTACGTTCCCATTATAAATTGTTTCTCTTCTAAAGTGCCTATAATAAAACCTCGCTGGAAATATTACTGTTAGAATTGAGTGGAGAATTTAAAATAGACTTTTCTATAGTATTTTAAATTTATTAATTGATCAAATCGAACCTATTAATAATTAATAGCTAGGGGGCTTCGCCCCCTACTCGCTTCGCTCGTCAACCCCCAAAAAGCGGTCGCTGCCACGTCGAGGCACTCTAGAGTGAAGCATTAAAATTGATCTCATGTTTCTTTTAAATGATGACAAAAACACACATGGTGCAAAATATCACGTTAGCTATAGAAAGTCCTGAAAAGGACTGTTGAGAAATTCCTGAAAATTACTGTTGAGAAAGTCCTGAAAAGGACTGTTGAGAAAGTCCTGAAAAGGATTGTTGAGAAAGTCCTGAAAATGACTGTTGAGAAAGTCCTAAAAGGACTGCTGAGAAAGTACTGAAAAGGACTGATTTAGCGTTATTTGTTTGAAAGGTGTGTGCTTAGTTATGGAATGACCTGGGAAGTAGGAGAGTGGCTGAGGTAGGTTTGCGCACTACTATCAATTTCCTTGTCTTGCTGACATTCCAATATATAACTCTTAAGCTCCCACTTACCCCCCTAACCCCTTTTCTTCGACGAATATATCTCCCTCACTCTGTCTTCACACAGTTTAGTATATCACTCTCAAGCTCCCCCTTTTCACTCCGGACTACACCTTTGTATCTCCTATCTCTCTCACACATAGTTAAGTATATATCACTCTCACAGAACTCGTTTGTTTTTAAAACTTTTTTTAATAATATAGATAGATATTAGGTACTAGTTGTAGTAGTTAGACGGGAAGGACGAACCACTTGTTGGAACCTGGCAATCAGACCACACTGGGCCCATTTTACTAATTCCCGAGGTGGAGAGTTGCAGCCACTTCCCACATCTTAACTGTACAATGTAGCACCGAAGCGGGTATAGTGTGGTCACTAGTGAGCTATTTCAATCAAAGCATCATGGCACGGGATCGAACCCACGATTGATTCGCTTCAATTCATTGATAGCTGGGCGAGTGCCTAGTGCTCCTCGGCCACGCTGGCTCCTTAGTAGAAACTACTAATAGTTATGTTAATTGTAGATTATGGGTGATCCCCCAATTATTATTATTGTTGTTTTTTGGTAATGTTAATAATTATTCTTGTTTAAGGGGGTTTCCCCTTAGAACTAGTAGTTGTCAGCGCATAAAAATAAATTATAATGACGATATTGCATAAAATAAAATTTAAGATCTTATGGTAAGGATAGCTAAATAATTGGTTGTTTTGACTGAGATTTTGTGGTACCACTTCATAATTATGACAAGAGAGGTTAATACAATGTAACACAACAATATTGTCACCACAATTTTTAATGATTAAAAGGCGCGTTTCGACAATGTCATCATCAGTTAGCGTGTTAACTTAGTAAGAGTGAATACTGTACTAAGCTAAAGTCATAATTATGAAGTGGTACCACAAAATCTCAGTCAAAACAACCAACTATTTGAACGCCAGTCAGGCAGAATTGGCTAACTTATTTTACAAACTTAAACGTAAGGATAGCTATTTTCCAAAAACTTTTTTCACCATTACTATTATTATTAAGGGACAATAATGGTGGTAAAAACTATTCATAGGAGAATAATTGTTTGAAAAGTTGTAATTATTTGTTATAGGTGCTTGAAAATGATTCAAAAGAGGAATCGAAATATAGCTTGATGTAGGAGAGTTTGCTTACATTAATTTATTCGGCACTTTTTTAGATTGTTACTCCCCTTATAAAAAACAGAGGGGGAATTGATCTAAAGGAGGGCGGATTTGTTCTTTTTTAGAATGTTACTCCCCTTAAAAAAAACATAAGTGTGATATTAATCTGTCCCATAGTACGTTAGACTAAACATCTCTTTGTTTTGATAGTCATTTAGGGTTTAGGCAAAGTCATTTATGTTCTAATAAAATATAGGGGAGTAACAATCTAAAGAAGTACTAATTCTCCTTTTAGACCTACAAGAAACAACAATATTTCTGTTATTAATTGCTTACTTTCTTTGTATAGATTCCCACTTATTTCTTTATTTTAATTTGGTCACAGGATAGGTCATTAACTTAATGGTATTGATTTAATTTAATATTTTGTCAAAGCCATTACACTTATATAATATATAATCATAAAAAGAAGGTATTGATTTATTGAAAGTGTCAAATTTATAATGGAGCTAAAACTGATACCAACGCTTTGATGCCCTGCAAGTGTAAATTTCCACTAACGTTATCGTTAGTACTCTGCCCCCCCCCCCCTCACATCTAAATGGGAAATAGGGGATGTGAGCGTCACCTGACTCATATATTGAATATACCGTAATCCTCCAATAGGAACATCATCCCCTCCCCTCTAAGATTTATCGCTTTTATTGTTTAGATAACTGACCATGTTTGAATTTTATCGTAAGAGGATGGTTTGATTGAATATCAGACTCAATATTAAATTATTTTAGCAACGGGATAAACTTATAAACAACTCAATTTGGCATTTTAGTGCTGTAATACCCTTCCTATAAATTAGAGTTTATCAGAAGCATTGAACATTATTGATTTTATACCTTATTCAAAACACCATATAGTTCGCTGGATTTAGGTATTTTATGAAATGCACCTACCCAGATAAGGGCATATTTGTAGAAACAACCGTTGTCAGGATTTTGAAGTATTTTAATTCAATATCTGGAGTTTAACTGTAGTACTCTATGAGTACGATTGCAGTTTATCAGTTTGTAACATTAGGTCAAGGAATAAGAAACATATGTTGAACAGATGGTGCATCATTACAAGACCGTTCATTTCCGAGATTTACTCTTACTCAAAACTGGTTTGGTGGTCTCTCCTATCTTTGTTTCTTTAGTAATATTCAATGTACAAACGCTTTACAAATCTGTAAATTTATTTATTTGTATACACTTACCATAATTTTATGATTCAAAGAATACCTTTAAATTGTGTGTTTTAGGATTTACTTAAAATTGAGGGTGTCAGTGCTAAAGTGGACCAAGTCCAGTTTTTGAAAAAAAAAAAAAAAAAAAAAAAAAAAAAAAATGATAGAGATATATTAGCGTTGGGACATCGAATTCGATGTATCGAAAACATCGATGTATCGGTCTTTAAAACATCAATGTTGATCTTTCGATGTATCGGTCAACATTGATGTTTTCCCGAAACATCAAAAAGATCGATGTTATCGATGCATCGCACCCTAAAAAATGGACGATATCGAAAATCGGGGACGAAAAGGAGGGATTTTTTGAAAGTGGTGACCTTTTTTTGCTCGTCACGTTGGAGGACCGATGTCGATGTATCGAGATCATCGATGTTTTCTGCTAACATCGATGTTTCTTCTTTCGATGTCGATGTATCGAGAACATCGATGTTTTCTGCTAACATCGATGTTTGTTCTTCGATGTCAATGTATCGAAAACATGGATGTTTACCTATTGATGTCCCAACCCTAAGATATATTCTGAAAGCTTATATTTTATATTTTGATTGGGTCAGAGTGTTATAATTGTTAGTACACACACAGAATGCTGCAGTTTCAATGAGCACTGAAGAATTTCTATTTGAATTTGCTCTGAAGTTTCAGCCACCAACCAAGTCACAGTAGCTTCCATTTGAAATGTCATAAATTGAATTTTTTTTAACATATCAACCTAAAATCTGTGAAATATATTTATTAATGTACTAAACTATATAATAATCGAATTAATTAAACTTTATAATGCAATAGTAATTAGCACTGAGTAAATTCACAAAAGTGTCTGTAACTCAAAATCAAGTTTGATGGACTTAGTACCCCCCCTATAATACTGACCGGAATACTGACCCCCCCTCCCCAATTATTACTCTTATTGATAAATGAGTGCTTACGGTCTTTAATATTGATATTGCAACTCTTTACTTATACTAATTTTAATGAAATCATCTTTTAATTTTTTACAAGCTTTTAATAAACTTGCAATATTTGTATGTATGTATGTTCGGGTTAAATCTTGCAACTGAATTTTAAAGCAGTTATCCTATACCAATTGAATTTAAATTTTGCATACTCTTTTAGTTTGGATGACAATTCATTAGCTAAGATACGTCACCTATATCCAATATGGTGGACAGCTAAAGATGGCGGAGTTACTTGTTACTTGTTCAGCTTGATAATGGGTATCAAATAAAAGAAAAACCCTTCGTGACGTTGATTTCACCGGAAAACCAAGCTGTTTATAATGTATCTACACTCCACCTTAATTTAAGAACCTTAAAACTAATTAATTTTTGAATGTTGACTAATTATTTTATTCAAACCGACCATATTTATTCACCGCATCATCGTTCCAGTTAGTGCGTGTAGAGAAAGCCTAGTTTCTCCATCAAATATACCATTTCTTGTGATTTTCGATAACTTAATTAAAAAGTGGTTATGAGCAATCAATTATTAATTTTAATCAATTATACTTTAAAGGTCAGATCTAAGTCTATTAAACCAATTCCAATCTAAATTTAATTTTAAATAAATCATAATTAATCTTCTTACATATTTATACTGTGAAAAAAAAACAAAAAAAACAAGAATTTTAATTTTTTTTTTATATAAATGTTAGTGATATTATACTTAATGACTCTTATCTCTGTTCTAAGTGGCGCATAAGCGAGGAAGTTAAGATTCTTATGATAACGACATCTGAAGTATGCAAATAAAAGAAAAGTTAAAAAAAGTAACTGAAGATATATCATAAAGATAGTAGCTAAATGTAATACACGGTACACAACTACACATGGAGAAAATTAATTTCCTTGAGTAGTGTGAAGAGACTGTTATTATTTGTATATATTTATCTCTGTTTATTTTTTCTTTTGTACTACCCTCCTGAGAGATAGCGTTAGTTTATTCCGAATGTATTAACCACTACGCATCTACCATTGCGTAGATTGGAACATGTTTGACCACTCTGGCAATCAAAGTTAGATAGTTTCTTATATATGGAAGTAAGAATATTACAGTTTAAGATATAATTATATTTATTTCTGCGTTTGTCTTAATTATTTTTTGGTTTTATTAAATGTAATGAAAAAATCTTGATTGAGGAGAGAACAATTTGAAAGAAAAAACATTTTTAACTCCTTCAGATTGTTACTCCCTTCTATTTTTTTTAAAGGGGAGTAGCAGTCTAAAAAAAGTTATTGAAATAGGTTCTTAGAACGACCAACCGACTCTTTTTTCAAAACCTTCTGAAATCCAAAGTTTTCATTCTTTTTTTTTTAAAAAATCTGTTAAAATTTAATGAGCGCAGACGGTTAAAATTATTACGGGATCATTTGTAGGATATATTTGACAAACAATTCAAATTTCTTAAAAACCAGATGAGTACTTTTGAAATATGTATAAAGTATAAACCTTTGTACGTGTCAATAAAATAGCCAATATGGAAATGCTTGCATACGAGTCTGCAAGACAGTGAGACATTTCATGTAACTTTGCCATTATAATGAGTAAATTATTAATTATAATGCAATTATAATGACTTTTCAATTACCTTCGAAACCGCCTAGTCTCTAGCCTAGTGCAACATCTAGAGCAAATACGACTACCTCCTGCGAGCACCTACTTCCCTGGTACCAGTGGAACTCTTTTCGGCTCTGCGAAGCGCGGTAGGAGAGGCCCCTACAGCTGGAGACTGGACTGCAGACCTCCTATAGCTTTTTAACTCTCTGTTACAGTTCTCTGAGTTTTTAAGTTTCTTAACGCTTCTTGAGTTATGTCCCATAGCCTAAACATGAAATGTCAAATAAAAATTTTGTGCGCACGTTAAAAAGAAACCAATTGGTGCAGAAATTCGAAACTTAAATGAGACCATCAATTAGTTAATTATAACCTAACATCTAAATTTCATTGAAATGTCACGAATAGTTTTAAAGATATGTGGATCCGCAAAAATATATTTGACAGACCGACTGATAGATATGGGAGCAAAAACACACACACAAACTTCAGAACGATTATAAATATACATTCGGTTCTTTGGCCAGCTCGCAATAAAAAAAACATACAAATTAAAATGTTATACTGCTTCTACCAATGTGCTCTGTCTCCGGGTTATCCCTCCTTCTGGCTTAATTTGGGAAACCTCTGCTTAAAGAAAAAAGAAGAGAGAATAATTAGGTTTTTTTTATCCAACAATACCTTTCTATATTCTGTAGTTATGAATTCAGATAAACGTGATTGTTATTCTAATGGTGCCCTCTGCTGGTCATGTAAATTACATTTATATTTCTTTGTCAAAAAATGAAGTCCAACAGGAAAGAAGAAAAAAACTAAGACCGCCAATTCAGAGAGTTTCAAAAATTCATCTTTTTTTGAATTGCTTATAAAGACTATCTCTTTTTTCCCCTAAACTTTTTTTAATAAATGTATATTAATAACGTTTTCGATTCTTATTTAATCTATTATTTAAAAATTGTCTGGTTCCTGACCTTTTACACTCTGTATATTTATATCTTTACTGTAGAATTTATCAAATTTATTTCGTTTGTTATTTCTAGTGAAATTTTAAAGACTAAATTAATATAACCAAAGAGTATATTATAATATATGAGTATATTAAAAACTTATAACAGTAAACTATTTAGTCAAAACACAGTTAATTTTCATTTTGTATTATTCTTTTTTTTATCATTATTTGAACATTTCTTTAAAATCCTTAAACGTTTATTTATTTATTATATGTTCATATTTATGTAAGAAAATGCAGTTCTTGTGAATACTCTATATTGGAAAAGCTGCGAATTTTCTACCATAGATGATTTGATTTGGTTTTTACCTCGAATTTGATGTTATATTTTCTTCTTTTTCCTCCTCGTTTCGCTCCAGTAGTTCCGTTGTAGACGATTTATTTCCAGTGGATAGTTCCATTTTTTTTCATTATTGTTTTTTTTGAGAATGACAAAGCAAATAATGGGAAACAAAAGTTTTCCGGTTTTTTCTACTTTTTTTTTTTTATTGCGATAGGGTTTACTATATTTATCTTTTTTATTCCCCGGATTTCTTTAGATAGTGCATTTATTATACCATTCTTTTGTATTGAAAGAAATTGAAGCTATGTGATAGTTCTCAAGAACGGACATATTTTTGTCACTTCTTTAGATTGTTACTCCCCTTTATAAAGAAAACAGATGGGAGTAACAATCTAAAGAAGGTGTACGGAATGATCTTCTTTAGACTGTTACTCCCCTTATACAAACAGAAGTGTGACATTCCTTTGTCGCAAAGTACATTTGGCTTAACATCATTTTGTCTTAATAGTTATTTAGTTTAAGTAATTTATATTTTAAAAACACATAGAGGAGTAACAATCTAAAGTAGTATTCATTTTTTATGTCTCCCATTTTAAAAATTTAAAGGCAAATCTATTTCAACATCAAGGAACATTTTCGGTTCCGTGGATGTCAGTCGCACAATAATTTCATTATTTCATACATACATTATCTTTACAAAAAAACGTATCCGATTATAATGAAATTTGGGTGGTAGCTCATAATTAGGCCATCATGGTTCCCATATAAGTTTTAACCTTCTGCACCCATTTGGTTCTCTTCTATATGGGCACAAATATACATTTATTTACACCTATATCCTTTTTTTTCTTTTTTTTTATATCTTATATACATATTTATTTTTACATCTTATTTTATATCTTTTACATCCTTTAAATGCAATCCTATGAGTTTTAATGAATTTGAATTATTTGTCGAAAGTACAGCCCACAGGTAGCCTCAGACTAATTTCAATCGTCTCCACTCTTTGAATCGATACTTTAAAACAATTTTAAAAGAATCAAATCAATTTAAATCAAATTATAATCATTATTAATAATGGGAGACCAGTAGAGAAAAATAGACTCCTGCGCCGGGACTTGAACCCGGGCCCTCCGTAGTATGAAAACTACCAAAACTTAAACAATTGAATTAAGAATCAAATCATAAAATAATTCGAAATTAGGTTCGAGGAAGCTATGTGTATTTGAAATAAAATTGCAAATCTACTGTCAAATTTTATTAAATGATGCTGGAATCCTTTGTAGGTGTTTATATGTTGATAATTTGAAATTCTCGTCTGAATAATCAAGTCTAACGAATTCTTTGGGATCTAGTTAATTTATTTCTATGGTAATAGGGAAGACAGGAAATGTTAAAATTTGAATATTTTCCCAATGCAAACACCGCCATTATTTACCTGCAGGTGTCTGTGGCAGTAGAAGTTTTTTCAGAACCACTTTATTCCCCTTTATTTCGGTTAAGTGTCTTTTTTCAAGTGCATGGTCGTATTTAACTTACCATGGCAAACCATAAGTTTTAATTGTATACAAATCTTGAAATATTGCACTTTAATTTAATTCAATGAGATAGTTAATAACTGATAAATTGCAACAAAATTTATCTGCTACAAATTATTAATGAAAACTGTTATCGACAATGTAAAATTGTCTTTGTTTTTGAGACGCGATCACTTTTACCGTTCAAGGCGAGTGCACACCAAATGCACATTCGTGATGTTTCCGAGTTGTATTTAATTCAAATTTTCTTCCCACCGCCCAAATATTCACGAATAAGGTTTTAATCGTGGACGTTTGGTTATGGTCCAGACTTTACCTCGAACATAGGCGAAAGCGAACGAATATTCGTTGAATGAAGAAAGAAAAGTCACTCCACGTGAAATAATTTTATTTTCAACCACTAAAGGGTCATCATCAGTGCCGCAGAAGCGAAGAACGTTATTCGAAATGAATAACGAATATTCCACCAACGAATATTCGTTGGTGTTTGTGGACTCGCGAGGTTACCTTTCTCATAAAAAGTACCGGTGTGGAAATCCCACACATGACTTCCATGAAATGTTGCCGTGTCAATACGTGAGCAAGAGAGAACTCTGTATAATCTACATCGTACAAACAGCTAATATTGATTATGGTTTTACAACAAAAATAATAATGATAAACACAATAAAAAAACACATGTCTCTATATTTAAGGTAGAAGGGATGGTCCTTCGACAAAAAGTCATAAGACCAAAGTTGTAGATACTTTAAAATCAGTTACCGCTGGTGCTATCCGCTTTTTAATACGACTTACAGTTTACCCGCAATTTGGTTCCGAAAAAAAAACACTAACATGCCAATATCTCCCAAACCGCTTGTCCGATTGTGCTCAAAAAGAATAGGTACAAATAAATAAAGCCTACTGAAGTTATCGTCGACAGACCGATTTCGTGCTTAAGTGGCTCCAAAACGTAGTACAAAACGTACGATGATGTGGTTTGCGCCATCAGTTTTGCCGACGACAAAAGTTCTCAAAAAATGCCGCAAACCGCATCTCAATACGATGTCTTGAAGCGATGTTATAGAGGTTTAAAGTTCCGAACGTACGAACGAACGTACGTACATACATACATACGTACGCACAGACATACATGTATATGAAACGGATTTCTATAATACCCCCGGGTTTTTAAGACCCCTCCTTCATAGAGATCTCGGAATCACGTTTTGGAGGATATCACCATACTTCCATTTTCATGGAAGTAAAAATCAAATGCATCATATTTGCAAACGTATATAAACGTTATGTGATTAGCGTATCTCGATTTGTGTACCAAATTATTTGTTAAGTATGGGAGCGTCTACGGAGGTAATCTTAAGTGAAAATAAAAACTGTCTCTCCACGTGAAATGACTTTTATTAACGTGGAGACAATTTTTATTTTCCTCCAATTATTATTTGTTTATGTTGTTACACATTTCCTTATTTAGTACTAAAGAAATTGTAGAATATAATATATAATAATAATTTATTCTATTGATAATTATTATATTAAAACGTTTTGATCCTTTTGAGTGAAAATAGAGATTTTGCAATAGAAACAGATACTGGTAGAACGAGTTTCGGTATTTTTTTTTCACTGTCCGAATCCAAACTAATCTATTATAATTATACTGGAAGCTGGTTTTGATTCAAGGTGGAGTATCGTGTTGGTAAGAGCAGTGAAAGTTGCCTTTCTCAGCCGTCTTGTCTCCCCAACAACAATTAATTTGTCGCATTTAAAACAAGAAGTGTTGGTATCGTAGAATCAAGTCAGGACTTAGAGTATGGTACTTGACTACTTAGACTTAGAGAGTTCCTAACAAAGTCTTGTTCTTAAAGTTAAGAATGATGTCTATATTCTTATCTCAAGACTCATTGCTGTGTCTGTACCATTTCTACGTCAGGTCTATAATAAGGTTTTATCTTAATTCGCTTAATTGGATCAGTTTGTTAGCTACTGTGATGTAACTGTGTATTGGTTCGGATCAAGGTTTTAGCTAACAATGATTTTGATATTACAAGTTACAAAACATGACAGTGATTAATGATTCTTACAAGATACATTGTAATTTATTATTATACTCTTGATGTAAAAATGACGGCGTTTGTTAGTCAGGAGGGTTTGTCGGTAGCTAGAAATTTCTTTTTCTTTAAAAAGGGTGTTTCTAAGTGGTCAAGTTATGACCTTGAAGGGTCTTCGGCTCGAATATACTCGATAGTGTATTTGGTTTTTTTTTTTTCTGATGGTTGTTCCAGCCCTGAGGGTTGGATATTTGTATGAGAAAATATGGGCTAAAGTAGACGTAGATGCCCCAAGGGGTTCAGACTCCCCCTGGACTCGACATATATTATGACCGTATACATGCCGTGATTGAAACTTGTATCTGAAAAACATTTTGCCCTTAGCTCCATACCTATTCCATCAGAGAGTCTAGCGCTATGAAGTTTTCTTACATCGCAATGCCTAGTGCTATGGCTAACGAGTTTTCTTACATCACCATTTCGGTAGAACTACAGTGTACGGTGCCCCTACTTGATATCACAAATCGGTACTATCGATTGTATTAGTGACGCCGTATTTCGATGTATCCAAATATTGCGTGATTTGCGTAATTTTATATGTTAAACAAAAATGGGTTTTGTTTTGTGTTTGAATTCAATTTTGTTAACCTTAATTTTTTTTGCCCTAGAATTTTATATCGCCGCTCCGCACCACTTCGCGGTGCTCCTCATTTTATGAAAAAAAACAACCCTCCTGCATATAGACCAGGTAGAGGTCCAACTCGAAGTATAAAAGAGTATAATGTCTCAAAAAAAGTCGACAATGAGATAACATGTTATCAGAAGGGGCACCGTACACTGTAGTTCAGCCGCGATGTCTAGTGCTATGAAAATTTCTTACGTCGTGATATCTTGCGTGTTATGGAGTTTTCTTACATCGTGAAGTCTTGTGTTATGGAGTTTTCTTACATCGTGATGTCTTGTGCTATGGAGTTTTCTTACATCGTGATGTCTTGTGTTATGGAGTTTTCTTACATCGTGATGTCTTGTGTTATGGAGTTTTCTTACATCGCGTCGTCTAGTGCTGTAAAGTTTTCTTTCATCGCGTTTTCTAGTGCTATTAAGTTTTCTTACATCGCGATGTCTAGTGCTATGAAGTTTTCTTACATTGCGTCGTCTAGTTCTATGAAGTTTTCTTACATCGCGACGTCTAGTTCTGCGATGTTTCTCTTGAGCATTCAAAGGAGGATTCAAAATAATAATTTAATTATCAATTGGCAAACTCAGTGGTCTCTAGTAGAATATGACCTCATATGTATCACCACATCTGTTCGAGGATGTTATTAGAAAAAAATCTGTTTTCTTCAAGCCCTGAGTGACAGAATTACAAAACAATAACCCGAATTCTTCTACCAAAAGTCTTATTTATTTTGCTAAGTGTATTCAATAGAATATATTACATAGGCATTTTACTCATATGATTTAATCTTAACTAATTTAAGTGACATGATAAGATAACACAAGGTAGGCTTCTCTCGACTTATTTAATTTCTAATCTTACCGATATTTTTTAATTTATTTATTTTGCTTCCGAGCTTACCGAAGGTAACGGAAGCATTGTGTTCACTTTTGAGAACGAAAAACTTTTATGCCTCCGATTTAAAAAATTTCAAGACAGAAATCCGTTTCAGACATCGGGGATCATTTTTGGTCTCGTGTCTGTCTGTCTGTCTGGCGGTCTGTGTGTCCGCGAAATTTGAAATGTCTGACAATAACTTTAACCAAATTTAATCAAATTTGGTAGACATGTTCATTTTACCAATGCCCAGGATGAGTTCGTTGGACAACGTTATCCGTCCAAGCGTTCACGCGCAACGCTCACGTAAACGTGAACTTTAAATTTAAAATTGGAATTTTAGACCGAGAAAAAAATAAAAACTTTTGAAATAAAAACTTCATCTATTCAATGAGACAATTTTTTTTTAAATACAATTTTTTAGTAAAACCAACAGCGACACCGCTTTGAAGTGTTAAAGATCGCTAAAACGATGAATACTTTTTAGACAATAAACAATATAACAATAAAGTAATATAACAATAATTTTAATGTTAAGTCCTCGCATGATAGGATGCGAGGAAGCTATGTGCCACACTAATTGGCAGTCTATTTTCATTTTGTTGTTTCTTTTACGTCCTGACCAAGACATGAATAGGTTTACCATATTTTTATTTTATTTTTTTAATTTTTTTTTTACTATACAATGTAGTGGGTGATTACATAATATACCTACTTAGTACGAAAGTAAAATTGGTTCAATATTTGGTTTAACAATTTGAATTAAGTATTTATATTTTTTTGTTTTGTTAACTGTTATTTATCTTATTTTAAGAAAGCTTTCAGCGTATAAATATATTTCTTTTAGTTTTTATAAGATTAACTTTGTTTTTGAGTGTCTCAGATAATGTATGTCAGAAAGAAGAAAGTAATCTTTATCTGGTTTTTGTCTTGAATTTAAGCTTGTTAAATTATTTAAATGGTTTTCCTTCACAGTAAGTAAGTTATGATGATGCTTGTCTTTTATAAAATAAAATTGCTCTCTCGTATACATATTTTTACGTTAGAAAAAATATATTTTCCTCTGGACCAATTTGAGTAATGTATATTATTTTTTCGTATTTTTTTTTATGTATATTACAGATAGTGCTTTCAATATGAAAATTAGACTCTAAGAGAAAAAAATTATTTATTTATTTATAAAGAGAAAAAGCTTATTTTCCCACTTCATGGAATAATATTTACATTATTAAATGTTTTTAGGCATTGAATCCAATGTAGCCAACAGCAACAGTTTAGCCAACCTATGCATCTCGTCCTCTGAAGGCCTGAAGGTTGCTTTATTGCGAAAGGCTTTACAGAGACTGGTTTTACAGAGTAGAAGAAATTCGGTTCTGGTCCGCTCTGTTATCATTTTATATTAAAATTTTAAAAATGTTTACTTCAGCGCTCCTATTGACGAAATGTAGTACTAAAATGTGAAATCGATGTATTTTTATTTTATTTTTTATTTATTTATTTTTATTTTTTTGCGTGATAGAAATAATCGTCTGTTTCACAATCAAAAAATTAAATTTCATGTTATAAAAAAATACAAAATCAACTAATAGGTTGTCAGTATTTAATGCAGATAGGTTTTTGAAAAATGTTCCAAACTGTCTAAACCAGTCTAATTCGCTTATTAAAGGAATAGTTATAAATTGTTTTTCAACGTAAAATGAAACTTATTAATTTAATAAGGCAGGTAATCAGCCTTTATAAAGGCCATTATTAATTTTATTATTTCTATACTTCATTTCGGAGATAGGCGTAAAGCCCCCCATACATGATCAAATATTTTACGCAAACACTATGTTTGCTCAAACCTGATGGGTAAATTTGGTCATACACGTCAAACAACATGTCATAATGAACATGATGAACATACAGTCATAATTTTTGCACAAANTGCTTCATTATCTGGAGATCACTGGTTCAATCCCAGCTTATAGCTCATCAATTTTTAACGTTATACATAATTTAGAGGTGCGTCGCCGTCGCCCGTCGTCGGGACACTACTCGATTATATAAAAGGTTATCTGGATACAGAAAATGCTCAAGTTGTTACGTAACTTTTAGGAAGTTGGATACTTTTTTTCTATATAATTATATATATTTAGCATAAAAACAATGAGTTCATTGAAAACAATAAAGTAAATGTAATTTTTCCCCCTTTTTTCATCTTTAAGTTCCTTGTTAAAAGACCATAAAAAACACATTCTGTGTCATTTATAACGATAAATAAATAAATCTAAAAGAAAGAACAATGGAAGCACAACTCTTATACCCTTTCTATAATATGTTGTGAACTTAAAAAAGTAAAAAAAATAATAAAATACGCAAACCCAGTTCAGTTATTACTTAACAAAACAATTCACAAAAAAAATCCGTAATGCAGTTACAAGAACGAAATAAAAAAACAAGGTCCTGCGAAATTGTCTTAAAGTTTAAAAAAAAGGATTAAATGTTTCGTGATCTTAATCCCATCTTATATCTGTTATTAATCCTGTGATTACCGTAATAGATTACCATGTGATTATCGTAATGGGTTATCATGTGTGAAATAATTCACACTTAGTGGATAGTTTTAAAGAGTTACTTCTCACGCGTATACGCCAGAGCAAGATATATTTGTGGGATAGATTTCCAGTAAACAAAACCCCGTGGAAATAGCTCCATGGGAAACAGATGTAGAGTATGAACGTGATTTTGGGTTTTGATTACTACTAAATGTGTAGTTAGCACAAAAATGAGTGATTTCAACCAAACTTTTATGAACCAATTGAATTATTAAAAAAAAAACTTGCTTCCAAGCTTACCTAAAATAATGGAGGTTTTCGTTCTTCAGAACGATCACATACGTTCTGAAGAACGAAAGACTTTTAGGTCTCCAATTTCAAATATTCCAAGACAGAAATCCGTTTCAGACATCAGGGATCATTTTTGGTTCCGTGTCTGTCTGTCGGTCTGTCGCTCAATATTTGCGAAACCAACATACCTTAAAAACTACTCGTCCGATTTTAAGGAAATTTGGATGGCAGGTCATAATAAGCCCATTGTTGTTTCCCATATATGATTCAACCAAATTGTTTTTCTTCAACATGCGCACAAACATACATTTATTTACACCTATATCTTTTTATTTAAAATTATATTTTATATTTATAAATTATATACCCTATGATCATTTATTTACATGATAATTGTCCTGCCTACTAATTATTTTTAGTGAATAAATATAGTTTATAATAATGTAAGAGCAATTTAAGATTAAATGTAGATAACGGTTTTAGTGCGTTTTATAATAGTACTTTTAGTCAATACTATTTTTATACGTAAGTTGTTGATTAAAATCGGTCAGAGATGCATCTTAATTATAGGTTTGAAGTTCGGAAGAAATTGAAGTTTAATATTTTTAGATTTATGCCTAAGTATTAAGCACTCTGGCAAAGAATTTGTTTAGTGCAATTATTAAATAAAAGTTTGAAATGTGTTATTTTGTTACCTATTAATTGTTTTGGTCCCTTATATTTTTTCAAATTTAAAATCTTTTTTAGCTTTATTTAGAGTATTTTTTAGCACTTGCTAAATACTCAGTCAACGAGTGAGTATTTAGCGCTAAAAAATAAAGCTCAGTATGGATTTTCATTACTGAAGACATAATTATGTCATCCATTTTAAGTTAACTGATTATTTGTTACTAGCCGTTAAGCCCGTGGCAACGGGAAGAATAAATATGGTTGAAAAAAAGAGCTGAGAGATAATTAGTCATAATTAAAATATATAATTAGATATTTACTGTTTAATTAGTAAGTTTTATGCGCGGATATTCGTTACAGTGGAATGGATCAATGGTAGAGTCATTGCTTCATTATTTGGAGATCACTGGTTCAATCCCAGCTTATAGCTCATCAATTTTTAACGTTATACATAATTTAGAGGTGCGTCGCCGTCGCCCGTCGTCGGGACACTACTCGATTATATAAAAGGTTATCTGGATACAGAAAATGCTCAAGTTGTTACGTAACTTTTAGGAAGTTGGATACTTTTTTTCTATATAATTATATATATTTAGCATAAAAACAATGAGTTCATTGAAAACAATAAAGTAAATGTAATTTTTCCCCCTTTTTTCATCTTTAAGTTCCTTGTTAAAAGACCATAAAAAACACATTCTGTGTCATTTATAACGATAAATAAATAAATCTAAAAGAAAGAACAATGGAAGCACAACTCTTATACCCTTTCTATAATATGTTGTGAACTTAAAAAAGTAAAAAAAATAATAAAATACGCAAACCCAGTTCAGTTATTACTTAACAAAACAATTCACAAAAAAAATCCGTAATGCAGTTACAAGAACGAAATAAAAAAACAAGGTCCTGCGAAATTGTCTTAAAGTTTAAAAAAAAGGATTAAATGTTTCGTGATCTTAATCCCATCTTATATCTGTTATTAATCCTGTGATTACCGTAATAGATTACCATGTGATTATCGTAATGGGTTATCATGTGTGAAATAATTCACACTTAGTGGATAGTTTTAAAGAGTTACTTCTCACGCGTATACGCCAGAGCAAGATATATTTGTGGGATAGATTTCCAGTAAACAAAACCCCGTGGAAATAGCTCCATGGGAAACAGATGTAGAGTATGAACGTGATTTTGGGTTTTGATTACTACTAAATGTGTAGTTAGCACAAAAATGAGTGATTTCAACCAAACTTTTATGAACCAATTGAATTATTAAAAAAAAAACTTGCTTCCAAGCTTACCTAAAATAATGGAGGTTTTCGTTCTTCAGAACGATCACATACGTTCTGAAGAACGAAAGACTTTTAGGTCTCCAATTTCAAATATTCCAAGACAGAAATCCGTTTCAGACATCAGGGATCATTTTTGGTTCCGTGTCTGTCTGTCGGTCTGTCGCTCAATATTTGCGAAACCAACATACCTTAAAAACTACTCGTCCGATTTTAAGGAAATTTGGATGGCAGGTCATAATAAGCCCATTGTTGTTTCCCATATATGATTCAACCAAATTGTTTTTCTTCAACATGCGCACAAACATACATTTATTTACACCTATATCTTCAAAAGTACTCATATGATTTTTACGAAATTTGGATGATTTGTCAAAAGTAGACGGCAGATAGCACCAGATTAGTTTGAACCGTCAGGGCTCTTTAAATTTTACCTTTATCCGCTCTTTTACTCTTAATTGCTACTTTGATTCACGTCAAAAATCAAAACAATTTTACATTAAAAACACGGGAGAAACAATTAAATTAATTAGACAATATCAGCTTGTAAGGACATCAAGTATGTGATAGGATGCGAGGAAGCTATGTGCCACACTAATTGGCAGTCTATTTTTTGTGTGTGTTTTTGAGTAGCGCAGGAAAGGTTTTTATGTCTGTAGTCTGGGATCCGTGAAAAGCTTATAAGCCTATCCTACGTCTTGTATGCCATTTGTTATACAAAATCAGTAGAGTCAAGCAAAATTGTGTAATAAGGGCCCAATATTTTTTTCTATTCTAATTAAAGCATCCCGTATGTGCTCACTAAGAAATCTTTTTACGTTCATCTTAAATTCTTAAACGCCATCTAGAATCAATATTTTTCTGCACGGTCTTGGTATGGTTCAGATTAGATTTTAGCTAGGTCCTTTGTACAGAGGTTTGTCCTTTTATATATAAGATTGATTGAGGGCAAAAGGAAGACAAAATAAATCTCTAATTTTTAATGTAATCTTAATTTGAGATGGGTTGCATTAAATTGAAGAGCCTATAGTACAATCTCTACGTTTTAACTGAAAATGCAAGAGGGGAACTTCATAAATCATATTATAGATATGAAGAAATTATTTTTATTATTATTTACGGGAATTAAGAATGCTTAAGAGGTTCAATGCACCCTCTTTGATATTACCCTCTTTTATTAAGGAAATGTTTTAATGTTTAGAATTGTACACCAGCGCTTATTACACCGCATTTGCAGTTTGCATAATGTAATAGGTTTGTATAATAGAGGGGTTGTTTTGTAGAGGGGCTACAATTGTATAGTTTAACATCACAGATTACTTTTGAACTTTACTTCTATTTTTTTTTCCTCTCGCCTTTTACTTCATTTGCCTTTCTTTTTGTAAATGTTTTCTCATTATTGTATACTTATTTAAAGTTTATGTTTAAAGGTCTCATTGTTTACTATGTGGTCGAACTTTGACCTGGTGATATTATTAAAGCTTTTTTTGTATTGCATGGGTTTTAAGAGCCATGCCTTGGTAAGGAGAGTTCGTAACCTTAGCTTGAACATAAAGCTTGGATGGAAAGACTTGCGAAGTCCTAAAGTCTAAGTTAGGTAAAGGATAGCGTGCTGCCTACCTTCTAATCTCCGACTTACTAAGCATTTCTTTAGCTAACGGTACTCTCTTGTACGTCTCCTAATCTTACAAACCTTCTGGTGTATTGTTTAACACCTACCTCGGCTTGTTACCTTTCTAAACAAGCATTTATGTTTTCTACTATTTTGCACTTTTTACTAGACGTATCACATATCTTTAATTAACGCAAGTCTTAGTTCTACTAGGTGTAAAATACGACTTAGGACTTCAGCTTGTGGTATTTCAATTAGAGACTGTGTAAAGCACTTTATTACAACTTGCATGTGTTAAATTATCACTTTTAACCGCTGTAAAACTGCGAGGAATTAGAATTTCGTTCCAATATTACCTTGTTTTAATTATACATTTTCATAGTGTATTTAGGATACTATTAAAATACACGATAAATTAAAACAAATTTATGATGAAGCCGAATAGGTAAAAGAAGATAACTTTCCAGACTAACTTTCCTATAATCAAGTACATAATCATTACGTGTTCAAGTGTGTTTTTATTTATTAATTATTTCGAGTTTTAGAAGTTATATTTAATTATATATTTTATATAATTATAAAAATTATATAAAAGTTATTTATATATTTCATCAAAATTTTCATTGAAGTTACATCTCTCCAGCGGGACCGAACCCCTCGCACAGTTCGCGTTTAAAGCTATTTTCGTAGGAACTATATTCCCTGGAATACAACTTCTATACTTAGAGTCATATTTAAATTAAGTAAATTTTTGAATTTTTAAAATTCGTCGAACCCGTTTTCTAGTAATAATTTTTTTAAATGTTTTTCTAGTTGCGTCTTGAAGTAGTGAAAAAGTTTTGGTGTAATTTATAACATTTTTGTTTTTTTGAAATTAAAAACTTAAAACATTTTTAAAAAAGTTATAACTTCACAAAATTTTTCACCTCTTCAAGACCCAACAAGAAAAAAAAATCATAAATTATAAGGGACTGCTGTNACCCAGTCAGTATACTGGACTACCCAGTCAGTATACTGGACTACCCAGTCAGTATACTGGACTACCCAGTCAGTATACTGGACTACCCAGTCAGTATACTGGACTACCCAGTCAGTATACTGGACTACCCAGTCAGTATACTGGACTACCCAGTCAGTATACTGGACTACCCAGTCAGTATACTGGACTACCCAGTCAGTATACTGGACTACCCAGTCAGTATACTGGACTACCCAGTCAGTATACTGGACTACCCAGTCAGTATACTGGACTACCCAGTCAGTATACTGGACTACCCAGTCAGTATACTGGACTACCCAGTCAGTATACTGGACTACCCAGTCAGTATACTGGACTACCCAGTCAGTATACTGGACTACTCAGTCAGTATACTGGACTACCCAGTCAGTATACTGGACTACCCAGTCAGTATACTGGACTACCCAGTCAGTATACTAATAATTTACCTTTTTTATCAATAAATACAATAAAATCACAATCTTAACTGCAGATTTATTTAAATTATTATAAAGAAAAATTATAAAGCTATCTACTTATTCTTATACACTATCAAATAACTATTACTTTTCATAACTGTACTTATTCCAATTCTTAAAATAATTAATCCGCAATAAATTTAGTAGTTAATTAATTAATATTTAATAGTTTTGCTAATTAATTTGTTTATTTGTGTTTCAGGTATGTTGGATATGAAAATTTCATTTTTACGATTCGTAAGTTTTTAACACTTTTTTTTATCGAAAATATAACAAGTATGTTTCTTATTCTTAACCATTTTTTTTTTAAAACTACAATTTTAATATTATTTATTTAAAACTTATTATTTGCTCTTTAAGGAGAGTTAAAGCATGTGACATATGACATCACACCATAATAATATGTTGGTGGTGAGTGGTGCATTGTTATGGTACGAGCCGTTAAGCCCATGGCGAATGTCGTCATATTTAAATTAAGTAAATTTTTGAATTTTTAAAATTCGTCGAACCCGTTTTCTAGTAATAATTTTTTTAAATGTTTTTCTAGTTGCGTCTTGAAGTAGTGAAAAAGTTTTGGTGTAATTTATAACATTTTTGTTTTTTTGAAATTAAAAACTTAAAACATTTTTAAAAAAGTTATAACTTCACAAAATTTTTCACCTCTTCAAGACCCAACAAGAAAAAAAAATCATAAATTATAAGGGACTGCTGTACTTTTAGATTTTTTCAAGTTTTTAAAAGTTTTTGAAGGAGTAGGGACACAAATTTAGAAGTTCAATTTATTTCATGATTTCGCCTCCGGTCACCTCCGGGTATAATTTTTGCTGAACTTTTATGTCAAATTTCATCCAATCGGCCGCCCTGTAGCTTAGCGATCAACCGTTTGCAATGACAGACAGACCTTTTTTGATAACTTTATTATTACTTAGGAGCCTCATAACTTGCAAATCCATTAAAATCAAATTTCGTGCGATCAAAATTCTGTATATAATACGTATTTGATAAAGTACACGCAACCACTATAATACTTTTTTAATTAATGGACGGTACAATGGATGACAGTGACATTAATGGATGACAGTTTGGACTACCCAGTCAGTATACTGGACTACCCAGTCAGTATACTNCTGTTGGTCCCAGAGAGGTGAAAATACCACCAAAAGGCTTCTTTCAATGAGAACTGTTCAGGGAAAAAATATGCAAATATGCTCAAATCCGAGCCCTAGATGTAACATACACAAATGAGTTTTAAAATATAGTAGGTATCATCTTGAGTGTTGAAGATTAAAATAGTGTAAAATATCTACTAGCTACATATTTTACAAGCTTTAATGGCTACTGAAGTGAGCGTATCCTGCTTTATTTCAATAGTTATTTGAAGTACCTACCTAGGGTTGGGATATCGAAAGAAAATATCGATATTTTCGATATATCGACATCGAGTGAATGCACATCGATATTAGTCAATATATCGGAAGAAATTATCGATATTCCCGATATATCGAAAACCTTCCTAGCTACCCCAGTTTTCCTAGGTGATGAGCAAAAAAAAAAGAAAAAGTTTTCCCACTGTTGAGCAGAAATAGGCATAAAAAAGTCCGGTTTTCGATATTTCCTAAAAATATCGAATTGCCGATATATCGAAAGATCAATATCGATATGAAATATCGATATTTTTGTGTCCGATATATCGATATTTTTGATATATCGGTATCGAAGTCCCAACCCTAAAGTACACATAAGCATGTTAGTACAATCTAAAACAGCTGAACAGATGAATGAGATAAGTATGCAAGTTAAATTGCAGTATATCATCGATTTTGATTTCATGGTGTTTGTAATCTCCTACATAATAATCTAATACAATTACACAATGATCAAAATGTTTCAGTTTTGTAAAAAAAGGATGCTCTTAAATTTAAATCTGCAAAAAGTGTTTGAACCCTAATTGTAGGTACACTAGATTCTAGATCACTTTATTTTTCAACCCCCAAAATAAAATTTAAATATACAAAATAATTATTTAAATCAAATTATAATTGTCGCGGCTTTCCGCGCAGACTTTAAACTTTAAAAGAATTATGTTTTTTTACGAACACACTTGAGAATACTTTATTTAGTTTGCGTTTGCGTTTTAAAAGGACAAATCGACATTTAACTCAACTGAGTCTAGATAAATACAAAATTAATTAAATACAAATAAAAATATTGGGTTGACAGTTCACTGGCTGTCACAATAATAATTATTAACTAAGGGAAACAGACAGAGAAAAATAGACTCCAGCGCCGGGATTTGAACCACGGACTTTCTTCCTTTCAAGTATTTCTTTATATTTTTTTTTTAAACTTAAGCGTCACTTAGAAAAATGAAAAATAAGTGGCCTAGAAGGCTGTGTTAAAGAAGCGCCTTTGGAAAAAAGGGCTGCGCACTTAATAAGTCAGCCTCTCTCTTTAATTGGGGCGGAGAAGCTACGTTTATTCTGTAAGCGTCCTTTCATTTCCCTTCTTCTTTATTTTTTTCTTTTCCTATGCGATCCTTTCATCCTTTTGAGTTTAAAAAAAAAAAAAAAAAAAAAAAATAGTGTAAAAAAAAAAAATTAAATAAACGAAGTAAAAAAGACAAAAGAATACTTGGGAAATAAACAAAAAAACAAAAGAAAGGGTGATGGGTGCTATTAATCAGCTGTGGAGGTTCTTTTATTTATGCCTCCTTAAGGTCTGTAAAGGGCCCTCATCTAGATTCTCCCTTATCCCATTACATCTCCCTCGTCATTTTACCTTAAAGAAATTATTATATAAGACCCTATAAATCTTTTCAAAGTGGGGCCCCGATCAGTCTTTATATCCTACACACTTCTTTTTTAATTATTTTTTTTCTGCAGAGAATATTTTTTTTAATTTTTGGTACTTTATAACAATGAACTGAATGTTTTAAATATAAGAAAGTACAGATGTATTATTTACAGATATATTGAGTTATTAACGTATGATATTAGGGCTCGGATTGATATGCTCGATAAAATCTCCAGATATGCTCGAAAACCACATGTTTTATGCTCGATAGATATGCACGAAAAACCCATTATATGCTTGAAAAAACCCATAACATGCTGTTAAATATGCAGAATATGTTCGAAAAAAAGCTGTTTAAAACTATAGAGAGGACAGTAAAACAAAAAAAAAAAACTATATCTTATCTTCATATACAAGTATTATTTTCAAATTGTATGTACGATACACTGCTTTATCCACAAATTTCAAGTATATGTACGAGAAGTTTTATGTAAAAGTTACAGTTTAGTTAAGTTTAT
Source organism: Gerris buenoi (assembly GCA_001010745.2). NCBI lineage: Eukaryota > Metazoa > Arthropoda > Insecta > Hemiptera > Gerridae > Gerris > Gerris buenoi. The sequence continues at coordinate 180,227 of KZ651572.1, read as the reverse complement.
TTAACTAAACTTCTGTTCATCAAGATTCTTCAATATTTTCACTTTTAAGTGATTTTCTTAAATCGGCCAATAAAATCTTTCGACGTCAATAACAAATACTTAACTTATGCTGCATCTTGTGCAGAGTAGTTTGGAAATTGTCTGACATTGCTGACCTCAGAAATGACGCTCATTCAGGCTTTTACGAAAGTCAAGCATGACATCACGTCCTTCGTTCAAGTTCAAAGGCAGACTGAGCTTTCGTGGTGTTCAGCCCCAAATGGGGGGGGGGGGGGGGGNCTACTGTTTACAAAATAATTAGAATGGCGAACATGGATTGTTGATTATAATCCCGTTTTTACAATTATTATATCCTCGTTATCGTATCATTCCCCCGTTTTAAAGAACGGGCATGAAAATACCAACATTATAACCTATAAACTAGCCCTGAAAAGTTACTTTTCGTCCCTACTGGAGATAATAATCAAATTATAATTATTATGAACTATGGGAAACAGACAGAGAAAAATAGACTCCAGCGCCGGGATTTGAACCACGGACCTCTATATTTCCAGTATAGCGCTCTAAACAACTAAGCTACGCAGGAGAATGATTTTCTCTGACGTAGTATGAATACTACAAAAATCGTAAAATTTGAATAAATAATAATTTAGTAATAGGTATTAATATTTCATTATCGTTTATGAAAGAAGACTGACTAAAATTGAAAGATTTTACTTACATAGATGTGTTTTCGATAATCTATAAATATTGTCTTCGAGCTTCAATAATTATGAAATTATAAATTTTCTAATTCTTTATAAACTATATAAATAGGATTGTTTGTGGTTTTAATGGTTTTGCCTGTGTTATGTAGCCTGTGTTTATGGTTGATATTAGAGTTATAAAGCGCTAATTGGCTATTGTAGAAGACAAAGGCTATTAAGTTGTTGGTAACATAATAAATCTTTAGGGCTTATTACAAACTATACCATAGTGTTATTTGATTATTTAGAACCCTACACTATTCTTCTTACAGCTTTATTCAATATTTTTGTTTTATTTATTTATTTTTTTTTTTGTTTTAATATTTTTTCCCCTATTTTACTATAACAAAAAAGTTCTTTTAGGTCTAAAATAGATTAGTCTAGGTCTAGATGATGTTTATGATTATATTGGAATAGAAAATAAAAATTGGTTTGTATGGGACTAAAATTAAAAGAGGTTATGTAAGTATTTGTTTTGTTAATATCTTTAAAACATATCAAGCGAAATAAGCAAAGAATATTGTTTCCGAGCTTACCAAAGGTAACGGAAGCTGTGTGATATCAAAAGTTCATAAACAGGACTTACTAAATACAAATTTGATTAAAATCGAACACTTAATATAGGTTAGTTCGCATAAATTAAGCTATAGATATTCTGACACGGAACCAAAACTGCTTTCTTGATGTCTGATATGGAAATCTGTCTTGGAATTTTTGAAATCGGAGAACTAAAAAATGTTTCGCTCTTCAGAACAATCACATAGCTTCCGTTACCTTCGGTAAGCTCAGAAGCAAAAAAAAAAAAAATGTAAAGGGTTTAAGAATTAATCTAAAAGTAGTTAACAATTTCTACCTATTTCAAAATCTATAGACAGTTAATTCTATTATTTAAGTTTTACATTAGCGAGAAGAGTTTGAGAGGAGATAATTGTTCGGTTCAAGTATTCAAGGAAGCCAAGATTCTCTAAGCTTGACCTCTCTCACATCACTGATCTTTATCTACTTACATGTTTACAAGTTATTTATGCAATAGCTTTTAAATCAAACTGATAGTTAAGTATTAATTAACATTAACAACTAACCAGTTGAAATGTAACTAACTAGTTGTGTATAATTGTAATATTGATCTTTAAGTTTCTTGGAGCAGATTGAGATACCGTAGATTAGGTACAAGGAAAGTAGATTAGGTAAAAGGAAAGTAGATTAGGTAAAAGGAAAGTAGATTAGGTACAAGGAAAGTAGATTAGGTACAAGGAAAGTAGATTAGGTACAAGGAAAGTAGATAAGGTGCAAGGAAAGTAGATTAGGTACAAGGAAAGTAGATTAGGTACAAGGAAAGTAGATTAGGTAAAACGAAAGTATATTAGGTACAAGGAAAGTAGATTAGTTACAAGGAAAGTATATTAGGTACAAGGAAAGTAGATTAGGTACAAGGAAAGTAGATTAGGTACAAGGAAAGTAGATTAGGTACAAGGAAAGTAGATTAGGTTCAAGGAAAGTAGATTAGGTTCAAGGAAAGTAGATTAGGTACAAGGAAAGTAGATTAGGTTTCTTATTTTAAAATTGTTTATAAAACAAACATTTTTAAAAAAAATTGCATTTCTTCTAGAAGTCAAAATATACCGAAAATAAATGTCCTTCTCAACTAACCAATTAATGGCTATCTTAAAATTTTGAAATAATTCACGCTATTACCTTATTTTAATTGGCGATGAAAATTTCTTGAGAAAATTAATTTACATTACATAGGCATTACCGATAAAAAACCTTGTGCTCCCCCGGAGGATCGAACCAGGAACCACTTACTCTAGTAACACTTGGAAATAATTTTACGCTTCCTAAAATTAGTTTTTAAGTTTAGATTTGACGTAAGTAAATACTCTCTAAAGCTACGTCCACTCTATAAACTTCGGTTCGGTTCGGCTTTCTTTGATCAGGACCGAGCCAATTCGGGTTGGATTCGGCACGATTCAGCTCGGTTTTCGGCACGTCGGCCAGGAAAGGTCGGCCAGGCCGACCTTCACGTCCACACTAATTCGGCTCAAGCCGAATGATGCCGATCGGCATAGTTTAGACGCGCCTTTAAAATTCACTGTTTTAACAAAAGGATATTAATCTCTTAAAGTATATAAATCAAGCGAAATTGTACCGTCAAGCGATTCACGACTGTATGGATAACTGCAGATTAGCCAAAACTTTCGTTTACCTACATCAGATTACGTAACTTATATAACTATCAACTATCTTTGTAGCTCTTTTAAAAAGAATATAATAAGAGACTTACATTCCCGTTCTTCAATTGAATGTTTTTATAAAATTCAGGCAATACAAGAAAAAGAAAGTATATTTTGAAAGTAAAAACATTTATATTGATTTTTTTTTTTAAATTAATATTATCGTATCTTATATTTTTTAGCCTCTATATAGTGGCATAAATTGTTATTTTAAAATTAAATTGGAGAAAAAAAAAAATGTTCAAGGTTCTTACATCTCTAAAGAAATGAAAATTATGTAAAAGCAAACCTCTATAAATAATAAAAAAAAAAATTGTGCTCATTACCTTTTGGCGTATTTCCATAAGTAATGTTTAGGAATGAAGGCCATTAAATCTCAAACCTTTATTTTATAATTTTTTTGAATTGCAAAAAGATAAAACTCTTGTGCTATTGTGTACAATACCATAGCATAAATTTTACATTATTAGTTATTTGGTTACCGTGGGATCATGAAGTATGTAAATTATTATTTGGTTGTTTTTTTCTTTGATTCTGTTGCCATTTTATTTTAAATTGTGAATTCCATGTTTATTTCAGTTAGCTTTTTTTTAACATACTTTATAGTCCAGGAGATAGCGTGCAAAAAGTGTCTAACTAAAAGCCAGAATTTTGTGTTTAAGTAAATCTTTTCGCAATTTTTAAGAATATTAGATCCGCTAAGTTCGTCTGCGGGNATTAGGTACAAGGAAAGTAGATTAGGTACAAGGAAAGTAGATTAGGTACCAGGAAAGTAGATTAGGTACCAGGAAAGTAGATTAGGTACAAGGAAAGTAGATTAGGTTCAAGGAAAGTAGATTAGGTACAAGGAAAGTAGATTAGGTACAAGGAAAGTAGATTAGGTACAAGGAAAGTAGATTAGGTACAAGGAAAGTAGATTAGGTTCAAGGAAAGTAGATTAGGTTCAAGGAAAGTAGATTAGGTACAAGGAAAGTAGATTAGGTTTCTTATTTTAAAATTGTTTATAAAACAAACATTTTTAAAAAAAATTGCATTTCTTCTAGAAGTCAAAATATACCGAAAATAAATGTCCTTCTCAACTAACCAATTAATGGCTATCTTAAAATTTTGAAATAATTCACGCTATTACCTTATTTTAATTGGCGATGAAAATTTCTTGAGAAAATTAATTTACATTACATAGGCATTACCGATAAAAAACCTTGTGCTCCCCCGGAGGATCGAACCAGGAACCACTTACTCTAGTAACACTTGGAAATAATTTTACGCTTCCTAAAATTAGTTTTTAAGTTTAGATTTGACGTAAGTAAATACTCTCTAAAGCTACGTCCACTCTATAAACTTCGGTTCGGTTCGGCTTTCTTTGATCAGGACCGAGCCAATTCGGGTTGGATTCGGCACGATTCAGCTCGGTTTTCGGCACGTCGGCCAGGAAAGGTCGGCCAGGCCGACCTTCACGTCCACACTAATTCGGCTCAAGCCGAATGATGCCGATCGGCATAGTTTAGACGCGCCTTTAAAATTCACTGTTTTAACAAAAGGATATTAATCTCTTAAAGTATATAAATCAAGCGAAATTGTACCGTCAAGCGATTCACGACTGTATGGATAACTGCAGATTAGCCAAAACTTTCGTTTACCTACATCAGATTACGTAACTTATATAACTATCAACTATCTTTGTAGCTCTTTTAAAAAGAATATAATAAGAGACTTACATTCCCGTTCTTCAATTGAATGTTTTTATAAAATTCAGGCAATACAAGAAAAAGAAAGTATATTTTGAAAGTAAAAACATTTATATTGATTTTTTTTTTTAAATTAATATTATCGTATCTTATATTTTTTAGCCTCTATATAGTGGCATAAATTGTTATTTTAAAATTAAATTGGAGAAAAAAAAAAATGTTCAAGGTTCTTACATCTCTAAAGAAATGAAAATTATGTAAAAGCGAACCTCTATAAATAATAAAAAAAAAAATTGTGCTCATTACCTTTTGGCGTATTTCCATAAGTTATAATGTTTAGGAATGAAGGCCATTAAATCTCAAACCTTTATTTTATAATTTTTTTGAATTGCAAAAAGATAAAACTCTTGTGCTATTGTGTACAATACCATAGCATAAATTTTACATTATTAGTTATTTGGTTACCGTGGGATCATGAAGTATGTAAATTATTATTTGGTTGTTTTTTTCTTTGATTCTGTTGCCATTTTATTTTAAATTGTGAATTCCATGTTTATTTCAGTTAGCTTTTTTTTAACATACTTTATAGTCCAGGAGATAGCGTGCAAAAAGTGTCTAACTAAAAGCCAGAATTTTGTGTTTAAGTAAATCTTTTCGCAATTTTTAAGAATATTAGATCCGCTAAGTTCGTCTGCGGGATATAGCTTGGCAACAGGGGTGCCCAAAGGGGGGATTCATGGCGCAAAGTGCGCCATTAAAAAAAAAATTGGGGGGGATTTTGAAAAATTTGGGGGGGATTTTTTAAATATACATATATAAATACAATTTATTGTATAAAGTTTCAATTTACATTAATTGATGTATGTAAGGTA
>KZ651572.1:58065-72423 GCA_001010745.2 Gerris buenoi | reverse complement strand
ATATATATATATTTGTGTAAATATCAATAATTATATTCTGGAATTTAGTTCAGAATAATCTTAAGTCTGTTCTATGATTTTTGAACATTTGCTCAGGATCCAAATCATCAACTTATGGTTCATAAAATGAGAAAATATCAATATTTTAGTTGTTTATTTTTAATATATTCTGTAATATTTACATATTTAATGTATTCTATCGTATCTAGCTTACGTTTTTAAACTGCTTGAATAGATAATATATACAGAATTAATTTAGCTAACTAATAAAATTTAAAATTACACTTAACCCTGTTTTTTTTTTTTCTTTGGGGATTTTAGTCCCGATGAATAAACTTGACCCTGTTATTATTTATTATATTTTTCACTTAGTGTCGTGTCCCTAACACTTTTTCTTACCCTACAAGAAAAGGTATTGTTTTCACCAAAAAAGCCGAAGCCAAAATATCAACGGAAGTATCAATTTTGGATTTTTTAAAGACCAGTTAAGTGGTTTTTTAGCTTAACGTCTGTCTGTTTGTGACACGCATAAATCACACTGTTTTTAAGCTAGAGAATTGAAACTTGGTGCGAAAAATCAGTCCTTAGTTTTTTAGTTGTGCCGCCCGGAAATCATAAATTTGTGACGTCATCAACCTATTTTTATTGAGTTAGAAAAAAATTTCACGATTGTGCTGAAATTTTCACTTGGCTTCCATTTTTGAAATATCGACTTTTGAACTTTATTTCTTAATCTTCAGTTAATTCTTTAAATTTTCAAATATTCTTTTGAACTTAAAAACTTAGCAACTAAGCAACTTAAAAAACTCTAATAGACTTTTGAACTTAGACATTTTCACGCTAAATAATTTTGGACCTATTTTGTGGTTCGAGTTGATGTTCGAAACAATTATTTATTTAATCATTTTTTACAAACCCCTAACAGGAAAAAAAGCTACAAGTGGGGCGCTTTAAAATACCCAAGACTAATTTGCGTACAATTAAAAAAAAAAAAAAAAAAAAATTAAATAATACAATTTCAAGATAAAAACAATTACAGTAAAAATCAGGTACAAATTAGAGTTAAAATAAATAATGTGATACAATAACAAACAAACAAAAATTATATTAGCTACAAGTAGGGCGCTTTAAAATACAATGACTAATTTGCTTACCATCGCAATTGACTAATTTCAAGATAATAACAATAACAATAAAATTCAGGTACAAATTAGAGTTTAAATAAATATTGTTACGCAATAACAAACAAGCAAAAATATTAAAGAAATTATATCTTTTATATAATCGAGTAGTGTCCCATATAAGGACAACGACAACGACTCACCTCAAATGATTTATAACGTTAAAAATTGATGTGCTATAAGCTGGGATCGAACCCGGGGCTACTGGGAGTAAGCAAGGTACTAAACCATTTGCGCTATACCTATGTAACGAATATCGGAGCACAAAACTCCTGTTTAAATGTTTTAATTATAACTGCATAAAACTTACTATGTATTTAAACAGTAAATATCTCTTTAAATATATATTTTAATTATAACTAATTATCTCTCAGCTCTTTTTCTCAACCATATTTATTATTCTGCCCGTTACCGCGGGCCTAACGGCTAGTCTTTCTATAAGATAAATAAATGTTTCTTATTATTTAAAATTAATATCTGCTGTCATATTTATATTATATGGTAAGTGAAAGTTCCAAAACTCCACCGAGTATGATTTTTTTTGTATAAAATACTTATATGTTGTTTTTTTTTCTGTTTCTAGGTGAGTTAAAACTTCTAGTTATATTAAACGACCTTCACGTTATAAAGAACTATCAGGTATTAAATATAATTATTATTATTTTAATAATAACGTTGATTTCTTGGGATAATAAGAACTATTCTTAGGTTAATATCAGATAATAATATATACGGTGTTTTACAAATGATAAACTCTTGCATAAAATTACGTAAATTGTGTCCATGCTATGTATTATTTTTTTATTTTATAAAAAAAAACAAGAAATTAAGAGAGTAAAAAAAATAATAATGACAATTACACGTAATTTTGTAATACAAACTATAAAAAGCTTTACTTTAAGCATATAAATATTCATTGCTTAACTAAAATTATCTTTATTTTTACTACGTTTTATTATTAGCATTCTTTCTTGTTTGTCCAGTACAAATCTTGCAATCGATTTTTAACTAACTTCCCGAGTAGCTAGACATTTGAAACTTTCAGAATTGCTTAAAACACGATGACAATACATTATTTTAATACTTTTAGCCATCATTCAGCAAAATGTAATTCGTTTTCAGCAAATTGTGCTGTATGGAAAATTAGTTCGGAAAAATCCGCAAGTTATTTTATTTGTTTTGACATGTCCCATATTTACAAACTTCATTTTGACAGGTTTCAAATTTATGACAGAATTTAAAAGCGTAGTATACGAGTATAAAAAGTTCTTTTTATCTTGCAATTATTTATCTTTTTTGTGTTTGGATTTAAATTAATATATTGAGTTTAACTCGAAGAAAAAAATTAATAATTAAAAGTAGAGGTGGTTAGAGGTGGTTAGAGGTGGTTGGAGGTGGTTAGAGGTGGTTAGAGGTGGTTAGAGGTGGTTAGAGGTGGTTAGAGGTGGTTGGAGGTGGTTAGAGGTGGTTAGAGGTGGTTAGAGGTGGTTAGAGGTGGTTAGAGGTGGTTAGAGGCGGTTAGAGGTGGTTAGAGGCGGTTAGAGGTGGTTAGAGGTGGTTGGAGGTGGTTAGAGGTGGTTAGAGGTGACAATTAGTGTGGCACATAGCTTCCTCGCATCCTATCACGTACCTTATTGATTTCATGCTTTTACAACCTATTATTATATTGATTTATCTTGCACGTGTAACTGATGCGAATTTCAGCCTTATCGGCGAAATACTTCCAAAATAATTTAGCGTTAAATTTTAGTAAGTTGATTTTTGTAATAAGTTCCAACTCTCAAGCTTAAATGTGAGAGTTATCGCACGGACAGACATCCATAGACAAGCTAGTTTTTATCTGGATGTCTGACACACGAAGACTGTCAGACATCCAGTTAAAAACCGTTCAAAACCTCTGAGAAATACCCATAACAGAATTTTAATTTGGTTGAAATTTAAGTTTTGATTTGTTTGGATGAAAACAATAATAATTTTTATTTAGTTAAGGAAAAGACAAAACAGTCATGCTCTATGACTTAATGAGTGAATCTTCAAAGAAATAATATAGGAAAATTTTTGTTTAGAATTTGGATGGGTGAAAAAAGAAATTGGTACCCAGGGATGCGGGGTACAAAAGTAAAAATAGTATTTACCCTTCAAAATGCATGTCGTTGGAAAGCTCTTTAAGTGTACAGTAATTGTTGTTATGTACATTTTTATCATATTTTCATGTAAAAGGAGGTTAAAATGGAAAAAACATGTTTTTATGCTATTTTTGACCGTAAATGGTCAAAATTTTACCCCTTAATGGACTCTGGAATTTTGGCCAACGAACTCATTCTTTCTTTTGATATTATTGACATTTTAAAATTTGTTTGAAATTTTTGTGCTTCCTTTAGGGGAGATATCGTCTGGAGTGACAAATATATACATAGATAAAAAAAAGTGTTTTTTTCCGGATTTCCATGGAAAAATTCGCATTACGAAAAAAAATTTGAAGCCATTGCAATAGCTTAATTTTCTTTGAAAATTCGCTAAAATGATCAAAAACTGATAAAGTGATAGTTAAGAGGAACGAATTTCGTTATAATAACTGACGCAAGTATAATGTGAAGACTTTCACTAGTGTAGCAGACAATGGTTCATCAGATAAATATACTTAAATCTAGAGACACTAGGTTAATGAGAGATTTAATCTTAAAAGAGTAAGAAAAAAAAAGATTTTCTTAAGAACTCCTGAGAAAAACTTTGAAATCAAGGTCAGGACTCAGGATTAGATGGATCAAGGAACTAGATGGAAGACAAAAAGAGGATAAAAGGAATGAGTCGTCGAAGTAGGAACTCGGCGAGCCTAATGAGATTATCTTGGTCAATGTTGAACGGGACCGGTCGCAGAGGACATCCCTTAACAGATACGATTTACAATGTTCAATTAGCTGTAGCCAAGTTGGGAGGAACTCCACCGGCAGATGTCTTTATGTAGTTATCTAGGATACCTAGAATAGTTGTTCAGGCATGGAAACCAAACTAATGAGTTGGAATGATATGTTCGCATACACATAACCTATTAGTCCCGACAAAAACCATTAGTTCCAACAGAGTCACAATATAATATCCTTCTTAAAGATTTAGGAGGAGTAAATGCAATAACGAACTTCCTTTAAAGAATTCTCTAAGCTTTTTTTTTTTACTCTTATAATACTGAAGCCATAATGTCGTCTAAGTATCACTTTGAACCAGATCATAAACCAACGACCACCAACATAACATATAAGAGAAACAAATAGATTTAATTAAAAATTACTTTGCTACATTTAATGAATTATTGATGTGGTAGAACATCGGTAATTGTTTCCATCTAAGACTAAATTACATCATTGAACAAATAAAGGTAATTAATAAAAAAAAAAAAAAACTTTCAATGAATATTAACTAATTATTTATTCCGTTCATAAATTATTCATGTTACTGAAAATAAAAAGGATTTATGAGTCTATTACTGTACAATAATTTAGACTGGGCTAGAAATCTGGATGTCAAATCAGTCTGTTTTGTTCACAATATGGCAGGCAAAATATAACCATTTAAAAAAAATAAAAAAAAATCGAATATTTAAAGTTCTTTATCACTAAAATACTATTAGGAAGCCAAGAACAAAAAAGTCCATCATGCACCATGACTTAATGAGCGAATTTTCAAAGAAATCTGCGTATTATTGGCTTATGGTAATATAGGAAAATTTTGGTTTAGAATTTGGAGGGGTTAAAAAAAAAAAAATGTTTAGGTACACACGGGTACGGGTACAAAAGTCAAGATAGTATTTACCCTTCAAGATGCACATCGTTGGAAAGCTCTTTAAGAGTACAGTAATTGATGTTATGTACAATTTTATTATATTTTCATTTAACAGGGGGGTCATAAGGAAAAACCATGTTTTTATGCTATTTTTGACCCTAAATTGTCAAAATGTGGCCCCTAAATGAACTCCGAAAATTCTGGCCAACGAACTTATCCTTTCTTTTGGTATTATTGACATTTTAAAATTTGTTTGAAATTTTTAAGTGCATCCTAAGGGGAGATATCGTCTGGAGTGACACATATATACATACATAAATACATACATATAAACATACATACATTAAAAAAGTGTTAAAATTTAGGAATCGATTCAGAATGGTCTTAAACGAATTTCCATGAACATTTTTAAAAAAAAAAAATTTGAAGCCATTGCAATAGCTAAATTTTCTTCGAAAATTCGTTTACAGGTAAAAAAAAAAAAAAAAAAAAAAAAGAAATAAAAAAAAAAAAAAAAAAAAAAAATTCATATAAAAATAAAAGCCGGGGGTCAAATTATTTTCATGGGTCCATTCTTTACTATATTTAATCCTCTCTAAGTGATAATTTATCGCAACATTTAAATATATATAATTTAAAAAAAAAGTTTGTTTTCTTTTGAAAAAGGTGTGTAGATGGGAGAGAGGAGGGGGATATTAATGATAAAATATATATAAAAATAAAAAATAAAATCATACACCATATATATGAAGATGGGTGTGCAAAAACATGAAGACTGAAGACCGCCCGGTCAGATAAGGCAAGTCTTGAGTGGGAGGAGCTAATGGATTTACGAACTGGACTAAGGAAAAGCCGTTCTGGCCCCAGGGCCCCGGCTTTTTTTCTTACAGATAACCATTAAATCAAGGAATTGGTCGTTATACATGCTAAGCCAATATACATTTAATGATGGAATTTCTATTTAAAAAAGAAAAAATATAAAAAACCAACTTTTTTTAAGAGTTTAAAATAGCTACTTAAATTTACATAGACTAACTGATACTCTAATAACATTTTATTTTAATGACTATTTTGTGCAAAGTTAATGAAAATTAACACTAAAAATGTGTGTTTCTTCTCCCATTAAAATGTCAAATAAATAAGTTTATGACATTTATTAAAGTTAATTGATTAAACTCGCACATATTATATAAGTGAATTGTGAATTGTGTTTTTTTATTTACATCAGATACTGACAAGATAACTAAAAGTAATAATTAATCAGAAATAAGTTTAAAGTGGAATTTAATTAAATACAAATTTTATTACTTCGTAATTTAATTATTATATTATAAAAATTGCAATAAATAAAAAAAAATAATAATAACACATTATAATATATGTATAATTATATATTATTTTTAAATGTATTTATTTGTTTGAAATATGTATATTTGTTATTAATATATTTGTAACGAAGATTATTTCTTTTTTTTTTCAAACACAAACTAATAATAATTACAAGATAAAAAGAACTTTTTATAAACTACTTTTTTAAATTTTCTGTCATAAATCATAAATTTGAAACCTGTCAAAATGAAGATTGTAAATATGGGACATGTCAAAAACAAATAAAATAACTTGCGGATTTTTTCCGAACTAACTTTCCGTACAGCACAATTTGCTGAAAACAGATTAAATTTTGCTGAAAATGGATAAAAGTATTAAAATAATCCATTGTCATCTTGTTCTGAGCAATTATAAAAGTTCAAAATGTCTAGCTACTCGGGAAGTTAGTTAAAAATCGATTGCAAGATTTGTACCGGACAAACAAACAAGAAAGCAAGCTAATAAAAACGTAGTAAATAATAATAATAATAATAATAACAACTACGATTTAACTTGCACATAATTACTTCGGTAGATCTTTACAAAAATTGGTAAAGCATTTAAAGAAATGACACATGGAAGAATTAAATGCAACCTCACTTCTTTAACTTTTGCATAATTGATATTTTAATTCTTTTAAAAAAATCTAAAAAAAAAAAAAAAAAAGCAGGGAAAACAATTTTATAAATTAGACATAAAATAAAATGACCAATATTATTAGTTTTTCTTTTTTTTTTTAATGAAATCATGTTTTCTTAACATTTCCAATAACCATAATAATTAACATCTTTATTAATATTATAATTTATGTTTCTATTTTATTAACATCATTAATTAGATTACATCATATAAATAAATACATTTGTATGAGGTATAGCCTTAGTAATATATTATTCAAAATGTAATTTATTTTTTTCAATAATTTACTAAGATATATATATTTTTTTTTTTCTTCTTTTTTTTAGAAACTACATATTTTTTATCGAAAATAAATGTTAATACAATGTATAAAGTTGCAAGTATTTTAAAAATTGCAGGGGAAAAAAGTATCAGACGAACGTGATTTTTTTTGTTCGATTTCATAAGACATAAATAATGTGGAATCAAAGACAATTCTGAGATTAGGATGATGCGCATGTCAGTGTCTTTTATCTTTTGATTATAATAGCTCTGTCTATTATTGTTTTTTTATACTACAACAATAATACGTCGAGTTTTGAGTAAATTGATTGAAGGATGATGAAGATAATGATATACTGTGGATTGCTATGATTAATAGGGTTTTGCTAAGTCAAAAGAAACAATCCCATGTATAGTTCTTGATAAGATATAATTTTAATAAGAGCTTGTTTTCCAATAGGAACGTCTAATTTGCTGAGAAAGATAAAAGGTAATCGATGCGCGTTGGAAAGATGTCTGTTGGTGGTCCGGTCTGGTGTCTTCGAACAAGCCATTTCCTCCTCACAACTCTTAAATATTGTATAATTTTAGTGGTTCGAAACCGTGACGTTTCACTTTTAATAATGGTAATATAAATCTGTTAAAAAAAAAATGCTTCCACCAACGGCTTTTTTAATTTAGGCTTCTAACCTGTTTTTGATGAAAGCTGACCATTTAGTCAAACCCAAAACAATTTCCATGTTACCTCGGTTCTCCAAAGTGACTTTCGAAAAAAAAAATCCTTCAGTAATTTAAGAAATTTCCATGAAATCGATGGGAAATGACTGTAATTTGATGATTTTTTAAGTAATTTTTCTGTCAACAGATTCTATTCTGTTGATTTTAACACTAGAATACTCATCATGAGTAATTTTAACTTAGCAACTAAAATTTAATTATCTAATCCCCCACTAGAGGGAGAGACTCTACCTATCAGGAATGCTATAACCAAACACTTGACTTCCAACCTGCAAAGGGTTAACATCAGGGCACAACGCACTTCCTCTCTAGGAAAGTTTATGTAAACATCAGTGAGTCAGTTTGACTCATGTTAGGTAATACGCGTAATTATTAAGTGAATTTTCGAAGAAAATAAGCTAAAAAAATCCATTCGCCGTTTTACACCATTTTGAATCGATTCCTGAAATTTAACACTTCTTTTATGTATGTATGTATAAATGTATGTGTCACTCCAGACGATATTTCACCTTAGGATGCACTTAAAAATTTCAAATAAATTTTAAAATGTCAATAATATCAAAAGAATGGATGAGTTCATTGACCAGAATTATTGGAGTTCATTTAGGGGTCAAAGTTTGACAATTTAGGGTCAAAAATAGCATAAAAACGTGTTTTTCTATTTTAACCCCTCTCACATGACAAAAGTGTACACAACAACAATTAATTTACTCTTAAAGAGCTTTCCAACGACATGCATCTTGAAGGGTAAATACTATTTTGACTTTTGTACCCCGTACCCGTGCGTACCAAATTTTTTGTTTACCCATCCAAATTCGAAACCAAAAATTTTCCTTTATTATCATAAACTAATTATACGCAGATTTCTTTGAAAATTCGGTCATTAAGTTAAGGTGCATGTCTGGACTTTTTTATATTAAGATGCTGATAATATCGCCTATAAATGACCAAATATTTAAGTTATGTATAGTTATATTTATTCAAATATATTGCCATTAGCTCATTACAGTCTATAAGATTAGAGTTGGCACAATCGAAGGCGGGAAACAACAAATGTGGAGGTAGTTTTGGGGTTATAAAAAGGGAAAATCAGTGTTGCCATGTTATACCATGTTATATTTTTTTGTGGAACAGGGGTAGAGTAGGGCATTTTTAATTTGAAGTTGAATTCAAGATGGCGGACCAGTAGAATCGTTTCCCTCTTTAAATTTCCCCGCCTTTGCTTGTGCCAACTCTAATCTTATAGACTGTATATTTATTCCAATATATATTATCTTTATCAGCAATGTAATACCGTTATTTTGCACACTGTAAATACAGACCAGACTCCAACACAAGTTTCATACCTTACCTCAGTAGTAACTGCATATCATGATATTTTTTAAATAACATTCATAGAAATCGTTGCTTTCAGTAAGTGAGTCAGATTGACTCATGTTGAGGAAGAGTTTGAAAGATAAGTATTCTAGTGTTGCGAGGTAACATCATGTGGTCAATTTTCAACCTTCTTCTAAATGCAAGGGTCTTATATCTTCCACGTCGTGCTAGGTTCGGACACATTCTTCTGTTTCATGCTAATTCCTAGAGGCTGTCGTATCTCTAGAGGTGTTAAACTGTTGGGTTAGAAGAAGCTCTCAGGTAAAGCGAGATGTCTACAAGATACCGGAGGACAAGAAGTTGTTAAAGGGTTTTATCGCTGCATGTAATGCAGAGCGCATTGAACCGAACTCTCCCGACTCTAGACGACTCCACACGACTTCCTCTCCATAAATGAATCTCCATGAAACTCTTTCTCTATAACTTCTTGCTTCCATTATCCAATAATGGCAACTCCTTATTCCTTCACCTTTTAACTCGTGAGACATTTAAGACTATTTAGAACTCTTTTTTGTAACCTACTTTAAAAGGCATCACATTCACGTAATGGGGTTTTTATATTAGGCGTTGTGAATCTAATATTAGGTATCGCCACCTCCTTACT
Source organism: Gerris buenoi (assembly GCA_001010745.2). Taxonomy (NCBI): domain Eukaryota; kingdom Metazoa; phylum Arthropoda; class Insecta; order Hemiptera; family Gerridae; genus Gerris; species Gerris buenoi. Next base: position 62,478 of record KZ651572.1, on the reverse strand, counting down.
TATTTGTTCTATTTGAATAAATATAGTTACTTTAAAAAATCTTTTTTATTTTACTAACTGTCTTCATTTACTTGTTTTAAGAACTTTTAACCGGATATGTAACGAAATATTTGATTAGAAATTTAAATTATTATTATTATTTTTTTTTTATTACGTCACGACAGCCAGCGTGACCGTGTGGATTAAATTATTACCACGTCTGCTCGGCCATCACTGACTTATGAGCGGTACGATCGTGGGTTCGACTCCTCGCCGTGACGCTCTGATTTATATGGCTCACTATTATTATTGATCTCGTCATACTCACTTCGGCGGTACAATGTACAAGAGGTATGATGTGTGAAGTGGCTGCAACTCTCTACCACGGGTATAGAAAAAAGGGCCTTAGTGATGGCCTAATTGCTCTGTTCCAACAAGCGGTTCGTCCGATCCGTCTAACTAGTACCTTACTTCTACTATTACTTACTTATGTCATATATGGAGAACGTATTGTGATGCAGTGAAAATTCGATTTCAAAATTTTGATGGATTTAAACGTTTTGAGATCCTTGAGTTAAAAAAAGTGTTTTTTTTTAATGTTTGCCATCTATGCAGACGCGTGGAGCCTAAACTACTGAGCCGATTTTGACAAAATTTGGCATACAAGTTCAGAAAAAACATACCCCGTCGATATCGAGACATGAATTCCAGCTCCAAATTTTGGGGCTCTAACCCAAAAAAAAACTCTAAAAAGAATATTATTTCTTGAAAACGGTTCCGACGATTTTGATTGAGTCTAAAATACATTCCATTTAAAGGCAAATCTAAATACGTGCTTCTTTAGATTGTTACTCCCCTCTGTTTTTTTATAAGAGGGATAACAGTCTAAAGAAGTGCCTCTAACTATATAAGCTGTTTTTCCGGGAGTATAGTTTCCGTGTTACCGATAAAAATAAATCTTTTGTTAAAAATCGAAAACAAAAAGTTTCTGGGATCTAGGACCGAGATTATATAAATATGTTGGTCTGAGATGTCTCGACCCTATTTTTTTATTCTAAGTTACTATGTTAAACCCGTGACCAGATTATAATAGTCCATTGGCCTTTATTATAAAAAATTTAGTCAATAGATCACGTGAAATAAGACTTTTATTCTTCTTTATTGTTCGTAGTATTTGTATTATTTGTTTTCTAGTTTTTCTTCTTTTGATAAAAAGTACTTTGGAAGATGTCTTTCTTAACTGGATGTATCAAACAGGTTTTATATAAGATGTTTCTATTGAGCCCTTCTAGTGTGTTCAAACTAAAACTTTTTTTTACTTTATATCCCCCACAGATATCTTTTTATCTTTAAGTATAAGGAAGAAAGTAATCAAACTTACTTCCTCTATTTTGATCAAGTTTTTTCTTCTTTTTACCCTTTCGTTTCCTAAAAGCTTAGTAATTCTTAACAGAGTGAAGATAAATAGCTTTTGTTTTAAAATGGTTTGGAACCAATGAAAATCGTATTTACTTACTAAATGATTTACGATTATTAGCTTTGAACTTAATAATTTGTTTATATTCTGCTAATTAATTCTTTGAATAAATTTGCATCGTGCTGAAAGAAATTTTCCTGAATGATAATTCTAGTATTTTAATTTTTTAGCATTTTTTCATATTAATAAAATATCTCATAATTAAAGTTTGTTTCAATCTATTACGTTACTTTTTTTGTATTCAATTTCTTAATTGGCAAAATTTAACAATAGTAAGGGTAACTTATTACGTTACTTAATGAAGGGAATGTTGTTTACATCATAGGCAATTTTTTTCCCCATTTTTAGTTCTAAATGACTTATAATTATCTTTAAAGTATCCGATTCGATTTTTTATTTAAATAATAGATATATGGAATATGGAGTGACTTGGATTTTATCTAAATAAAACCTAAAAGTCTGAATTAGACATACCTAATGTACTGAAGGTCTAGCTTATGTTCTACTTCTACTTGAATGTTTTATGTTCTATGTTCTACTTGAAGGTTTATCGTTTACCTTATAGTCTACTGTAGGTCTTCCTTATAGATTTAGGTTTACTTTATAGTCTACTGAAGGTCAACCTTATGGCCTACTGAAGGCTTACCTTATTATAGTCAACTGAAGTTTCCTTATTGTCTACTGAAGGTTTACCTTATAGTCTACTTATAGGTCTTCCTTATAGTCAACTAAAGGTTTACCTTATAGTCTACTGTAGATCTTCCTTATAGTCTAAGGTTTACTTTATAGTCTACTAAAGGTTTATCTTATAGTCTACTGAAGGTTTACCTTATGGTCTACTGTAGGTCTTCCATATAGTCTACTGAAGGTTAACCTTATTGTCGAAAGTTTATCTTATAGTCAACTGAAGGTTTACCTTATAGTCTATTGTAGGTCTTCCTTATAATCTATTGTAGGTCTTCCTTTTAGTCTACTGAAGGTTACCTAGGTTTACCTTATGGTGTACTGAACCTACAAAACCTTAAGTATATTAGATTATTTGATCATGTTCCCTAAACTTGAGCCAGTAATAAATATTTTGTATACATTTTTACAGAAATGAAAATTTCAAACTTAGAGATGCAAGATAGATCCATCATTATTGATTCCTCAAAACAGTTTTAAACTTTGATACAACCATTTTTCAATGCAAGTTTTTATCATTACATCAAGTACAGTACTCCACGCTGTTTTATGTTTATGGCGCCACGCAATTTATTTTTAAGACGCCACGCAGTTCATGTTTAATTTAGTGTAATAAAAATGATGTAATAAAGTTCTTAATTAAACAGTTTTGAAATAATTTTAATTTTTTTTTTATTAATATAAATATAATTGTGACAGATGTGTTATAAAGTTAGTTTTTTTTTTGTTTGTTTTTAAAAAGACTGTATTCTTGTTAAATGTTTTAATTATAAATATTCTATCGTTGTTAAACTGAAGTTGAGATATAATGTCTCAGTGTAATGTAGCGCAGATTTAGTCGTTGATTTATAGGAATGCTGGGTCGTATTCTTGATCTTTATTTACAATGAAAGTACGTTGTCAGTTAATGTAGTATTTATTTGGATTTAGTATGGAGGCGAGCGGGATCAGCTCTTTACGTTGCCTAGTTATAATTCAGCTTGTCGTTGATTAACAGCCTCTACTAGTCTAGACTTGAACGTCTGTCCTTCGTAAATCAGCTCCCACTTAGCTAAATTATGCCTCGACCACGAAAACTAAGATAGTAATCTCAACCGCAATTATAAAACCGAAATTTCATTATCTCACATAAGAAAGCTTTCGAACTCGTAACTCTGGCACTAGTTTCAAAATGGATTTGTATTTAATTAAAGGCAGTTCATTTTCAGGGATAGCGAGTTCTGTGCTCCCTTTTATTTTCCTTAATTCTTTTTTTTTTAAAAATAGAAGCAGTATTTCGTACTCCCTTATCTTCACGAACAAATCATTATGATTGCTCTGACCCCACTCATTAAAAAATTGACTGCCTTTTTCCCAATCCTTTCTTGTTTTTTTCAAAACTTAAACAAACGATTTCTTGTCGAGACGTAGCATTTAAAAATAAAAATTGAAGAAAAATACAAAACCCTTGCTTTGTTCTCGACTTAACTTAACTTTAGCTTGGATGAGTTCAATATGAAGATAAGAAAAAAATAATATTTGTTGCACTGTGACATTCAAAGTACATTCTGAAATTTGATAACTTTAAAAAGTCTATATAATAATTAGTCGATATGTCCTTTCATATTTCATATTTCCTAACCTTGGCTACAGAGCGCGTTTATTCAACATTATCTTAATATAATATAAATCATAACATAAAATTTCATCATTTTTTATTTTTTGAGATGTATGGAAAAATGTATGTAAAAAAATTGATTTTGCTTCCGAGCTTACCGAAGGTAACGGAAGCTATGTGATCGTTCTGAAGAACGAAAATATTTTATACCTCCGATTTCAAAAATTCCAAGACAGAAATCCGTTTTAGACATCAGGGAACATTTTTGGTCCCGTGTCTGTCTGTCGGTCTGTCGCTCAATTTTGCGAACCACCATATCTTTTTTTTTTAAATGAGTTTAAGTATCGATTAAGCAAAATTTTAAGACAGCATTCGGTTTAAATTAATCTTGGGTTAACTTTTGACAAAAAATTTCGTTCTTTCGAGCGATATCATTGCTCCCGTTACCTTCTGTAAGCTCGGAAGTTATATACAAATTACTGGTCTATAAATATCCAATAAATTTAAAGACTAATTTTTGCTTCCGAGCTTACCGAAGGTAACGGAAGCATTGTGTTCACTTTTGAGAACAAAAAAGTTTTAGGTCTCCGATTTTAAAAATTCCAAGACAGAAATCCGTTTCAGACATCAGGGAACATTTTTGGTTCCGTGTCTGTCTGTCTGTCTGTCGGTCTGT
>KZ651572.1:42437-54922 GCA_001010745.2 Gerris buenoi | reverse complement strand
AGGCCCGCGGTAACGGGCAGAATAATAAATATGGTTGAGAAAAAGAGCTGAGAGATAATTAGTTATAATTAAAATAGATATTTAAAGAGATATTTACTGTTTAAATAGTAAGTTTTATGCAGTTATAATTAAAATTAAAACATTTAAATAGGAAGTTTTGTGCTCCGATATTCGTTATATAGGTATGGCGCAATTGGTTAAGTAACTGGCTTTCACCCAGGAGCCCCGGGTTCGATCCCAGCTTATGGCGCATCAATTTTTAACGTTATAAATCATTTAGAGGTGAGTTGTCGTCGTCGGGACACTACTCGATTATATAAAAGATTTTCTGTTACATATACATATTTTTCTTTTTTAGCACAGTATATGTATCACATGAATCAATGCTAGAATTTAATAGAAAGCTCTTATGTATCTAGGCAGACAAGTTATATTTATTTTCTATAAAACTTGTTACTCTTGTCGAGGTTTAAGCGAGATTTCTTTTCACTCTGAGGTGTTTCAAGGTACCGGAATAATGGATGAAGCTTATGAAAAAATAAACAGACTCCTAGCCTCAATAGAAACTTATTTGTTCAGTTCACTTTTATAAGGAAGAGAAAAGAAACTGTAGATAGTTTTTTTTTTTTGGTCAAACCTCGCAAGAATTATTCTATTCACGTAGTTCCTACACGTAGTGTTCTTAACCCAATCTTCTTTTATTCTATTTATTGTATCATTCTAGCTCTTTCGACTTTTTTTTATATCCTTCCGTCGCCCGAATTGTTCCGATGATGATCGAATCTATCCGACGCACGCCTTTGACTTGTTGTCTGTCCGTCTGCTGCAATTTTGCCGGACAGACCTGCCCTCACTTCGTGACGTCCTCTTCGCAACCAGGATCGTGTCGATACTCTCGGAATTGACTCCGACCTTTCTTCCGATCGTTCTTTTCTATAGATAAGGTAAATAATCCAAGGATTTCTTTTTAGTTCAGATTCACGTAATGCCGCGCTGTTCTTATTTTATTTATATCTTTTTAAGAAATAAAAAGAGAAAGCTCGCAGATTGATCAGTCAAAGAATTTCTTTTATCAAACATTTTTCTTTTACTGAAATAAATCTTTTGCACGTTTTCTTTTTGAACACTTTTGGTTACAGGAAATTATTAAATTCTTTGTAATCTTAAAAAGAAACTTTTTTTTTTTTTCATTGGATCTTTTCTAATCAAATTAGTCTTCTGATAATCATCTCATAATAAGACTGACTCAGTCTTCATAATCTTTTTCAAATAAAACTAAAACCACTTTTATGCAGAATATTGCTTCGGTGCAACTAACTAAATCTTTTTCATTATTAATTCATTTTTACGATTTTGGTAGTATTTTTATACTACAGAAAGATTAAATTTTAATTTAAATCAAATTATAATTATTATTAACTACGGAGGGGGCCGGCTTAGCTGAGTGGTTAGCGCCCTAGCTCTGAAACCAAGGTCTACCCCGACGTATGAGTTCGAATCCCGGAGGGGTCAGACATGTTTCACACTGATGATCTCATCGAGTAGATGAGTAAAGTGGTCGGATAACCCCCCTGTCCTGTAATGACCCATTAAGCTGTCGAACGGGACTAAAATCCAAAAAAAAAATAAAAAAATAAAAAATAAAAATATTAACTACGGGAAACAGACAGAGAAAAACAAGCTCCTGCGCCAGGGTTTGATCCCGGGCCTCTTTATTTCCAGTACAGTGCTCTGAACCAAATACAGAGGCCCGGGTTCAAACCCCGGCGCAGGAGCTTGTTTTTCTCTGTCTGTTTCCCGTAGTTAATAATAATTATAATTTGATTTAAATTCATTATTAATAAGAAAGAGTTATGTTCTTTTGCTTGAATTTGTGAGATTGAAATGTAAAGTACCTAATACTTTCTCCAATACGTAAATATATAAAGCAAAATTTTTATTTAACTAGCATCGCGTGGCTCTATCATTGAAGCGAGTGTATTGCAATGCTGGATATTAAGGAATTTATTAATCATGATGGAAGTGTGGTAGAGCAGGGGTACTTGGTACAAAGCTCACCTTCCTAGATAAACCTATAAAACTATACACTTATACAACTATCCACGTCTTTAAGAATCTTTATCACCCGCAGTGGCTTTTAAACTAGGTTTATAAATGTATCACTTCTTACTACAAAAAAACTCTTGCTTGTATCAGGTTGAAATTTTACACGTCTATTTCAATTGTACTTTAGATTTTAGACGATGTGAACGAAGTTTTATTGAAATCGTTACGTTTAAACGTAAGATATCGGTATTAACGTTGTTTTCACTACTTTAAACGTTTAGATCCGCTTTATCGATCTTTATTAATACATATTGGTATCACTGTTGGTTTAGTTAAAAATGTTATTGGAATATAATGTTCGTCTCATCAAATAGGTGAATATAGAATATTTTTTCTATCTTAAATTCCAGTTTTATATTGGAGGCTCCCGTTTACGCGAGCGTCATGCGCGAAATCTTGGATGGATATGGCTGTGCAACGAACTTAGCGTGAACATTAGTAAAAGGAACACGTATATCAAATTTCAACTAAATCGGTCAACTTTTACTCAGGTTATCATCGAACACATAAAACATTACCGGCAGACAGACAGACAGACATGATGTTTTGTAGAATGGTAAGAAGCTCGCTTGCGCTCGCTTTAATTAGAACATTTTGCATTTTACTATTAAAAGTAAATAAGCGTCGTGATCCTTGCATATCTTTGCTCCAGAAAAAGGCAAAATATAAACATTAATATACATAGATAACAGTATAAACCTGTTTTTATTATAGCCCCATGAATACTGAAAAATAAACTTGTAAATCAACTTTAAAAGGGACAAAATATTAGAAACTAACGAAAAGTTTTAGAATTTATTTCATTATACATCTACTTTATCACGAGAAACCCCAAATTAAAATGCAAGTAGAATACGGATGACCACGTAAGTGAATTAGTTAGTGGGTAAACCGCTTATCTAGTTCATATATCCGTGGAGTTAGTGGATTAGTCGGGCCACATGGTAATGGAGTTGAAACCCTTTGGTTCTGCCGCAGGCTCTCTGGTCCATGGCTTAACATCAGAATTTCCCTTACAGATTCCACTTGCCTGTATAAACTCTTCAGACTAAACCAGTACTGAGGGACTTTGAATCCCCCTCGTCAGACACTAATTCTCTTCTGCTAAATATTCACCCTTCGTTAATCCAAACCCCTTCTCCCCATTATCTCACCCCAAGGGTAAATTCGAAACTCCCCCATACTTTCGCACAAATAAACCTTTAATTGTTTTACCAATATTCCTCTCTGGTGCTGCTTTTTGCTCTTTAATCCGACCTCGTATCCGGGGTAACTCAAGGAGTCTCTTTACCCCCTTTGAGATTTGATTGCGTTCTTCATCCCAAATCTTGGACAAATTTAACCCGACCCTGTGTAAACTGTTTCACTGTAACGTTGTAATCTTCATCAAATATTAATTGGTTAATCAACTTTTTTTGAAGGTTTATTTGAATCTAGTTAATCAAAACGTTTGTTTATAGCAACAAATCTTAACATAATCAGACTTCTGAACAATGCAATCTTTTGTTCAAATCTTTAAAAGTTCTTTAGATTATTTTCTACTTATTACCTTTTATATATTTGTTGTCTATTTTTTTTACTTTTTGATTCTTATTCAGCCTTAAAAAAAATAAGGGCTAATTATGATGTGAATGATAGCCGACATTTCATTAAAATTAAACGAGTAGTTTTTATGATATGTTGATTCGTAAAAATTGAGCAAAACACCAAAAATGTTTCCTGATGACTGATTCCGATTGAAAATTTTCGTCCTTCAGAACAGTCGCATACCTTCGACAAGCTCGGAAGTTAAAGAGAATCTCAGAATTTTTAAATGTCTGTAAGTTTAACATAAATATTAGTTAAGTATTAGTAGTAGTAGTAGTAGTGGTAATCTAGTACTTCCTACTAGATGGGTAGGACGAAGCACCTGTTTGAACCCTAGCAATTAAACCATCTTTTATGCCCATTTTATTATCCCCGTGGTGGAGAATTCCAGAACCCTAGCAATTAAACGATCTTTTAGGCCCATTTTATTATCCCCGTGGTGGAGAATTCCAGAACCCTAGCAATTAAACCATCTTTTAGGCCCATTTTATTATCCCGTGGTGGAGAATTCCAGAACCCTAGCAATTAAACGATCTTTTAGGCCCATTTTATTATCCCCGTGGTGGAGAATTCCAGAACCCTAGCAATTAAACCATCTTTTAGGCCCATTTTATTATCCCGTGGTGGAGAATTCCAGAACCCTAGCAATTAAACCATCTTTTAGGCCCATTTTATTATCCCCGTGGTGGAGAATTCCAGCTACTTCACACATCATAATACATTTGTACATTTTACCACCGAAGCGAGTATGGTGTGGTTATTAGTAAGCTATATAAGCGTGCGTCAAAGCGTGGAGGAAGAGTGCCCCATAGGGGCCATAGGTGGTGTCCCTCGCCCTGCTCCATATCCAATTCATATATGCTATCCTATTCAGAGTCTTATGGTAGGGAATCGAACCCACGACCTCAAGTTGCCTCACCTTTTTGATAGATAGGCGGGCGCGAGCCTAGGGTCACACTGGCTTCCTAGTTTAGTGTTTAGTAAGTATATAGTTAACTTTACCCTTTTCTTAGAGTAGTAAATATGCAGCCAAAAAATATCTTGTGTAAGCCTACAAAGTCGTATCAATTTTAGATCTTTTACAATAATTAGTCTGAGATAACTCATACAAACTTTCTGAGTACATAATTATGTGTGGTGTAGTCCTGAAATAGTTTTAGTGTGGTGTAGTTCTCAAATGCTTTTAGTGTGGTGTAGTCCTCAAATGGTTTTAGTGTGGTGTAGTCCTCAAATGGTTTTTAGTGTGGTGTAGTCCTCAAATGGTTTTTGTGTGGTGTAGTCCTCAAATGGTTTTAGTGTGGTGTAGTACTCAAATGGTTTTAGTGTGGTGTAGTCTTCAAATGGTTTTAGTGTGGTGTAGTCCTCAAATGGTTTTTAGTGTGGTGTAGTCCTCAAATGGTTTTAGTGTGGTGTAGTCCTCAAATGGTTTTAGTGTGGTGTAGTCCTCAAATGGTTTTAGTGTGGTGTAGTCCTCAAATGTTTTTAGTGTGGTGTAATCCTCAAATGGTTTTAGTATGGTGTTGTCCTCAAATGGGTTTAGTGTGCTAGTCCCCATTCAGCAATATGTTTGTCCCTACACATATTTTTTATATAAAGGTGTTTATATTAAATTTTTATAAGGTTTTTATTTAAGATTTGGAATCATAAAAGAGTTGTTTTTTAACAAGAAAGTGGTATTTTTAATATAATAAGATTACTTTCCCTTTAAGTGGAGATACAAATTATAATGATTAAAACCTAAAAACTTCATTTACTATGGTATTAAAAATTCGCTTTTTGTCATTTTCATAAAAACGATATTATATGTAGATATCAATCAATAAAAGCTGACGATACCTTGTTTTATTATAAAAAATTGTTAAGTATTTGTTCTTTATAAATCTTTAATTAGAATCCAATTAAATCTTTTACTTCATAACAACACTGGTGCAAAAAATAAAAATAAATAAATTAATTAAAAAAAAAAAAAAATCTGAACTTTAAATAGAGGGAATTTTATCCCGGCTTTTATATTTTATTGAAGTTTCGTGTTGATGTAAAAGTTGTTCCATTATTCACCGACTTAGTGAAATATTAAATTGATGTTCCTGATATCGATGTGACAACGAGTCAGTTATGATACCCAACCTTGTTACTTGTAACCACCGCCACAATCTTTTTATAACTCGTTTGTTTTTAAAAATAAATCGTTTTCTTCCCAACAAGTTCTTCAAGTAAGAAGAACTTGTTACAACCAGGAACTTGCGGATTAAGAAGAAACTTTCTATGTTTATTACTTGATTCAAATTCTGAGTTTAATTCTCATTTCTTCGTAAATGATATTATATTTTAAAAATGACTTTCTAGTTTCTCATATAATTTAGCTTTGCATGTTTTCAACAAATCTATTATTCTTATATTATTTGTAATTACTAGTTTTAATTGCATACTGAACTGGAATTGATTAAAAATTTATATTCAAAATGAATAATTTAAAATTTTATATTATTTATTTATTTAGATACTTAAATTTTTTACTTAATACATTGTCTTATTGCTTCCGAGCTTAGCTATGTTTTTTTTAATTTTTTTTTTTGCTGCATTAGGTTTCGTTCTAAAGAACGAAAGTTTAAAACGGACTTCTCTCTTGGAATTTTTAGAATTGCAATTGGAGTAATAAAATATATTTGTTCTGCAGAACGGTCATATAGCTTCCGTTACTTTCTGTATGCTCGTATGAAAAATGTTCTACGGGTGATTTTTTACTTTTTATTTTCGATTTTTAAAGAATCAGTTTTATTTTCGTAAAGGGTCGTATTTAAATACTTAAATATTTTAGATTTTTAAATCAAAATCGTTGGAACCGTTTTCGAGAAACAATTTTTTTTTTGAGTTTCAGAGGGTTAGCATCCTTCTATTTGGAGGTAAAGTACATGTCCTGATTTCACCTTGGGGTATGATTTTTCTGAACCTGTATGCCAAATTTTATTAATATTAGCCAGCATCATGTTTGCGCAAACATCAAACAGCCCCATACATGGTCAAAATTGTTGAGCAAACATTTCGACCATGTGTGGGGGGCCTTAAGATTATCTATTTTTAGTTACTCTTATCAATACTGTTATTCTGATATAAAACAATCGTAAGTTAGATAATTATTAACAATAAAGAAATAGTACATTACGCGGCGAGTGCGGAAAGTAGCATTTATGCGAGTGTGGAGTTTACACCCGAGCGACAGCGAGGGTAGTAAAACCACACGAGCAATGCAAAATGTCGTTTTCGCACGAGTTGCGTACCCTTAATTTATTACGATTGTTAGATGTTAATAATAAATAGAAATAAAAAAACTTTTTGTATGTAAGTTCGTATTTTCTCTTTTGATAAAGATGGCATCATTTCATTAGTTGTATCTTGTGTGCCGAATTCATTATTTCGGAAGGCGTATTATTCTCCTTATATTTCGTCATAATCACTTATTAATTTTCACAAAAAAAAACCGATATAAACAGTAACTTTTATGAAACAAATATCAAATTAGTTTTGTTAAATGTAAACAAACTCGCTAATCGTGCGTAAAGGTGAATAATTCTTCATCTTTACCGCCCTAGGGTGGGAAAGAAGAGGAATTCTTCAGAACTATGAGACGCGCATGCGCAATGAATACAAGTATGTAAAGAATCAATTTCTAAGCATCTAAACATAGATACAATGATTATATTTTGTATCAATCGTAGATAAAATCATTTTTTGTGGCTCTTCAAGACTTAAGGCTCTACCGCTCTTTGAGTTTAGAAAAATCACTGAAATGAAATTTAATTGGTTCGAAGCAAGATATCAAAAATCTAAGTACAGGCTTCATTCCTATAATTTTATTTCAATACCACGAGTTTTATCGTTGTATTGAAATAGAGCCTGTACTATTTATCATAGAAAGTTGAAATAGGGCTCAAATTGTGCAGAATTGAAATTGGAAATGAAGCCTGTACTTAGATTTTTGATATCTTGCTTAGAACCAATAAAATTTTAATTTTACTGTTTTTCCTAACCTCAAAGGGCGGTAGAGCCTTAAATTATTATCTTAAAAACAAACTTAGGTCACTTATATACAATAAATTGTCTTTATTTGTCTTAGTGAGTCAATAAAATTAGTTAAGATGATTAGTAATAAGAAGACCATGTATCTATAATTACTTTACACTTTGTGGCATTAGAGGAAATAAAAGTACTTTATTGACACACTTAGAAATAAAGTTAAGGAAAATAAAAACACATTAGATTTAGTGGAAAAACAAGATTCTGTGGGGACTTTCAGTCTGACCTACATCAAGACTAGGAAAACAAAACGGAAAACAATTGCAGACTAAAGTGATTGCTTCACAACCAGCCAACCTATTTACTCGATTCACTAAAACAGTACTAATTGCACATCGCATACAACCACATGAGAAAACAATCCAATACAACTCGACTGTTTAAAAAACAATTTAAAAAAGCCTACTTATCAGATCATTTGTTTTAAAAGGATGTAATTACTTTGTACTTAGAGTACATCTAATTAATTACTTATCTATAAATTATGATTTAATTAAGCATAAAATGATTTGTAAGTATAATCATATGATTTATATTTTTACTTTTCCTCGCTACTTATAGTAGGAAAAGTATTGGTTTCACAAACAATTTTTTTTTCGAGATTTCAACGGAATTATCCGTTTTGGGTGTTTTTAAGACCTCCTGAGTGGTTTTCTGTATGTGTGTTATCATCGCGCCCAAGGTGTTTAACCTAGGGAGTTAAAACTTGGCAGAAAAATCAGTCCTTACCTGAAGTGGTGCCGCCCGGAAAATCAACTTTTTCCGCCATCTTGAACCCAGTTTGCTGAGTCAGCAAATTAAAAAAAAAAAATCGTAATAAATCGATAATGGTTCAGATCGAGTTTAAATTTGGTACGAATGTATTTCATTGTATGGAAAACAAGCCCACCAAATTTCATTTTGATATTGGCCGCCATTTTGAAGTTATCTAATTTTGAGAGGCTACTTTAGTGGCCTCTGAAGCGTGAAAAAGTTCCGAGGTACCCCGTACCCAATTTTTTTTTTTTTTAAATATTGTTAAGCAATCATTAAATAATTTTTCTTCCTAAGTTCTTACGATTGATTACATGTTAAAAATAATTGGTTTTGCGTGATCTCTCACGTAAAAAGGGGTTCCTTGGTATTGTGTACATTAAATTTAGTATAAGGGAATGGGGTGCAACATTTTGATGTTTTTTTTTGTTGACAAAATGCCATACATAATTAAACACTTTCAACAAGTGTTATATATTTGTTGTAATCTACTCTTCAATACCTTTCGTTTGATACCCCACTCAAAATTTAATTTTTAATTTTTTTTGCGTGACATGAATCCGTCATTTTGAATTTGAACACCTGATAATTTTGAGTTTGCTATATTTTTACTGTGTGCGCATCAAAACGATCTTTAATACTGGAAAGTTTTATGTTTTTACCTCTTTTGACTCAATAGTTATTGGAACCGTACAGTACAGAGTGCAATACAGCCAGACACAGGAACGAAACTATAAGGGTTTCTTTTTTTTTGGTTTTACGAACAAAACCCTAAAAAATGGGAATCATTGGTTTATTTAAAGAAGTTGATTATTTAAATATGATGATGAAATGATTAGTCTGTTATATACTCCAGGCATTTCTATTAATATTGTAAGACTTCTGAAAATAATGTATTAGGGTTTTAGGTTGGCCATGCCTTTACCACAGTTAATTACTAGAAGCCTTAGAGATTACCACTATTGAACCCTCCTGGAATATTAATTCTTGATGGTCATTTAATTTCTCTTCTTAATATAACCTTTATTAATTGAATAGTCCTTCATTCGAATTAATTATTTAGGACCGCAAAAACAAACGTGCCATTAAAATGGACTATTTGTCAGTGTGTCCCATGATCAAATGAAGGGAACGGAAGCTAACATTCTCAAAAACCAACATCATTTATGACTCCGATTTCAAAAATTCCAAGACAGAAATTTGTTTTCAGAAATCAAGGAACATTTTTGTTTCCGTTTGTTATCTATAGCTTTATTTTTGCGAACTAAAATATCAATTTTTAAATTTTTGGTAGTTTTATTACTACGGAAAGATTAATTTTAAATAATCCAAATTACAATTATCAATAACTACGGGAGACATACAGAGAAAAATACACCCCCGCACCGGGAATCGAACCACGGGACCTCCTATTAATCCGTACAGGTGCTCTTACCATCTGAGCTATACGGGAGAATGATTCTTCTCTTTCGTACCTGATACATATTCCCGAATCCAAGCTTTCAATCCTATTCCACAAATCTAGAGAGCCAAACATTCACGGCAACAGAACTAGACCGAGAATTAACGCTTATAATTGTAAAGTACTCAATTAGTACCTGTACCTAGTACATCTATTAGAAATTCAATTTTTAAATTTTTGGTAGTTTTATTACTACGGAAAGATTAATTTTAAATAATCCAAATTACAATTATCAATAACTACGGGAGACATACAGATGTATGTATCAGGTACGACAGAGAAGAATCATTCTCCCGTATAGCTCAGATGGTAAGAGCACCTGTACGGATTAATAGAAGGTCCCGTGGTTCGATTCCCGGTGCTGGGGTGTATTTTCTCCCGTAGTTATTGATAATTGTAATTTGGATTATTTAGATCAAAAATATCTTAAAAACTACTTATTGTTGGGTCTCATACAATTTTTAACCATCTGTGTCCATTTGTTTCTCTTCCACATGCGCACAAACATACATTTATTTACACCTATATTTTCATAATTTCTCATTTAATTATTAAAAAAAAATTACGAAAGTAGTCTACAGAGAGACCCAGATTCATTTCAACCGTCTGCGCTCTTTAACTTTTACTTAATTGATTCTTAAATTCACATTAAAAAAAAAATCTCATAAATTTAATAAATTGGGAAAATTTATATAAATTTGAGCATAAAATCATTTAAAATATACGAAATAGGACTTGAGGTAGCTATATGGCTAATTAGCACACTATTATTTGTTGATTCTTGTCATTTTATGATAACTATATTTGTCTTAATTTAATTTAATTAAAATGTGTTTCATCTTGCATTGCACCCAAAAAAAATTATAAATTAAATTTTTAGTTACACATACTATAAGTATGCCTCAACGATAGATATAGTACATTACGCGTCGAGTGTGGAAAGTAGCATTTTACATGCGAGTGTGGAGTTTGCACCCGAGAGATAGCGAGGTTAGTAAAACCACACGAGCAATGCAAAATGCCGTTTTCGCACGAGTTGCGTACCGTACTCTAACTACGATTGTTAGATTTTAATAATAAATGCAGAAAAAAATAATACACTTCCTGTATGTAAGCTCGTATTTCTCTTTTGATAAAGATGACATCAATTCATTAGTTGTATTTTGTGCCGATTTACATAATTATTTTCGTATTATTCTCCTCATATTCGTCATAATTACTTAAATGACGCATTGATTTTCACAAAAAAAATAAACTCGATATAAACAGTTACTTTTATTAAACAAACATCAAATTAGTTTTGTTAAATGTAAACAAACTCGCTAACCCTGCGTAACGTTGAAGAATTCTTCTTCTTTACGGCGCTAGAGTGGTAAAAAAGAGGAATTCTTCAAAACTAGTAGACACGCAAGCGCAATTAATACAGGTGTGTAAAGAATCACTTTCTACGAATAGTTATTATATTTCTAGTTATTATTGCTTAGTTATGCTATTATAGTTATTATTGCAATATATGATGTTGATATTGAATATTATACATATCGACTGTCAGAAGGAGCCTGGCTACTAAAATTAATTTTAATTTATACACTTACTACTAAGAAACTTATACATCTTAATACAAACAATTACCCTCTCATAGGGAATTATTTTTAGTCCATCTTAAAATATAAGGACTCGCCAAAAATGATTAATTACTACATTCTTAGCTTCAAAGTTTTCATTTGTTAATTTATTATTATTGTCTTGGATTCGTTTATTTTTTGTTTATAAATTAAATTACCATGGAGTATTTTATATTACAGAACCGAAATAAATATGTCGATATAAAATGCGGTTATAAGTAATAAATAGTTTTTGACCGCACTGCATTTTTAATTTAACGATCAAAGGGGAATTGATGTGTTTAAAATCGTAAATAAATAATATTTTTTTGTATAGTCGGATAATCTGGTTCGAATTCTCATAAAATGAATTTTGAACGGACTATAATTGAAATATAGAGTATAAATCCGTTCTAACAACGCTTTGAACCACCTTGTTTCGGAAATCCGATGCCGTTACTAAGATAACATTCATATTCCGACGGCAAATTGGTCGTAAAATTGATAATTGGTTTATTCTTTTAACTTTTAACTCTGAAACAGCAAACTTGTTTCATCTCTCTCTCTCTCTCTCTCTCTCTCTCACACACACTCTCTCTCTCTCTCTCACTCTTTCTCTCTCTCTCTCTCTCTCTCACACACACACTCTCTCTCTCTCTCTCTACACACACCACACTTAAGATTTTGTTTAATTTAGATTTTTTGTTATTTATTATTGAAAATTTTATTTTTATTGCTTTATTTTTAGAATAAGGTTAATTTACTGTATTTCAACATTTTGTTAACTTTATAATATAAAGAGAAAGTATTGTGATGTTGTAAAATTCTATTTTTAGATTTTGATTTATTTATACGTTTTGAGGCCCCATGGGTCTCAATTTTTAATTATTTATTTATTT
>KZ651572.1:26936-42227 GCA_001010745.2 Gerris buenoi | reverse complement strand
AGTTGCAGAAGATGGAAACTTATATGAGACCAACATATGGCGGATTATAACCTGACATCTGAATGTTATTTAAATTTTAAGTTTAGTTGTTTAAATATTTTGGTTAGCTATCATTGTAGACAGACCCACAGACAGATAAGAGACCAAAAATGTTCCCTGATGTCTGAAACTGATTTCTGTATTGGAATTTTTGAATTTAGAATTTACAAAAACAGTCTGACAATGGGAAATAGACTTATTTATATAAACTAAAAAAGTTCCGCCTTTTAAGCCCCAATTTAAATAGAGGGTGTTAGAAAAGTCGAGAAACATTCAAATATCTTGAAAATGAAAAGTTTGCGAGTAAAACGTATCGGACCTAAATTGTTTTCAAAGAGTTTCTAAAGTTCTATTCTGTTTAAAAGTTGAAGGGTGAGGGTGAGGTTAAGGGCAACATGGCTTTTTAATTGGAACCCCCCCTCCCCCCCTATTTTTTAATTAAACTTTGTTAAAGATGACAGCGAGATGTTTCCATAAACATTACTTGATGCCATTATTTTTTTAAATTGTCTGAGTTATGAACTTAAGAAGTGTCCAGTATTAGTGTAATCCAGAATGTAACGCGTCGAGGTTCCACTGTCCAATTTCACAGCTCTCTGTGTATATGTATGTTGGCAGGCATTTTGATTACTTCTTCAAATAAAAATAAAGTATTGTGACAGCGCGAACATGTTTTTTTTTGTGATTTTGGTGGATTTTCATGTTTTTAAGTCCCCTGAGTACAGGAAAGTGTTTTTTTTTTTTTTTTTTTAAATTTCTATATGCATAATTGAGTTAATGCTAATTTAATTAGAGTACTTCAGTCTAATTAAAATTTTAAATATATATGTGTTTTTTTTAAATATACTAAAAATTTTACATTAATTTAATTTTTAAACCTTATAACTGAGGCAAATAACATAACATAAAGTAAGGAAGATTTAATTACATATTTTTCTTTTAATTTTAAAATGTGAGGTTTTAATTATTATAAAAGGGCTGTTTTTCCATTCAATTATACATTTTTTTTTTCGGTTTCATTTTCTAAAAAGGTCAAAAGTGCGTTAATTACTTTTGTTTGCTAGATGGTCCACTGACCAAGGCTATTCCGTTTTGTTACAAATGTTTATGTTGTATTTAATTTATTGCGGAACAATAAAAAAAAACGATTATTATTATTATAACTTTTGTTTGCGTAAAATAATTGATAATATTTCCAATTGATAAATTAAAAAAAATCTAATATTTAAATAAATAATTAGTAATAGCTGTCATAATGATAATTAATAATTTATTTCATCATAATAGTGAAAGATTTGATGAATTAAAAAGCTGTTTTATATATTAAATTAAGGATTTTTACGTACTACGTATTAATTCTGTTCTCCAGACCTTATAGTTCACGTCAAATGTGGAGCCATTGAGAGATAAGGATTTTAAAATCCTGTACTCTTATTGACTCCCCACTCCATTTTTTTTCCTTTCCCGAGCAGTCAACGTACTTAAAATTTTGCACAAACTTTAAATAATAATGTCCTTTTAACATTATTTCTATTCCAAATTCCAACCTTCAATAATATTATCTCCGTAGTAAATGAACCAATTACACTAGGAGCTTGTCTCAAAATTTAAATACTTAAATTTTGATCCCCTTGCCCCGGCCGCACCTTAATCTTAAAATTTGTCTTGGAGGCCAGTTCTTGGAGTAACAGACGGCACAGTTAGCTGCTGGTATTGAGATGATAAAATTTAAGGAGTAAATATTTAAAATGTGAAATATATTTATGTCTCCAAATCCGAAAATTCCAGAATAGACATCAGGGAACAGTTTTGGTCTTGTGTCTGGTTTTCAAACTGGAACTGTTCGTCGTTCCGTTTTGTAACATTTTTGTGAACTACCCCCAAAAAAACTTTATGTCCGTCACAATTAGCCAAATTTTGGTTCCGTATATATGTAATTATTTCAATCTTCTGCATCTATTGGTTTCTTTTAAACGTTGGCACAAACTTTTTGTGTTTATTCCTACAAATAATTATAATATATCTTTAAAAGTACTCCAATATTTAAGAAATTTTAAGTGTTTGTCGAAAGTTGCCCACAGATAAGCCCATATTAATTTAAACCGTCTGCGCACATAAAATATTGCTAAATTTAATACTTTTATTTGTGCTAAAAACCAAAAGAATATTGTCGCTACAATGACTAGACCTTCAAGTTTAATATAATTTGTTTATTTTACAAATTTGACAAATCGCTATTCTTCTCGGATTCTCGGAAGCGACTCCTCGGTTTTCTTTTTCCTAGTTGACATTCCAAAATAATTCGGTTACCGTAGTCGGTGTTTTTNTTCTCAAGAGCACGATTCTTAGATTTGAGAGGGGGGAAAAAACGAGTACGAAGAAGCATCAAAAAATTTCCACCGATGGAAATTGATTGGATTCTGATAAACCGGTGGATGGAACCTTGTGGTTTTATTGATATGAAGAATGATGGGCTAAAGAGGAAGATTTTTCCGAGACGAAAAAAGTCGGTCTAGTATTCCAAGCCCCTCGGTATTATGAAAAATAGAGATGGACGGTATTAAAACCCATTCTCTCAGAGGAAGGTTTCAAATCCTTGCTAAGGTTTCCCAAGGATTTTTTTCCCCTCCTAGTTCGTTAGGAGAGGAAGGTTATGGAGGGAAACACCGCCCCAGGGCATAAAATGAAGAGGTCCTGAAGCAATAAGGGAAAAAAGGGTCCTTACCCAGGACAACAAGAAAAAAGTTTAGCTTTTTCTTTCTCAACTTGATCCACTAGAAAATAATTTCTAAGCCCTTTAATATTATATTCAACTATTAAATGTAATATATTAACACATTTAATTATACTATTTCTATAAATTTAATTATTTTAATAGTTGTACATTAAATGTCTAATCTTTCATTACATCTTCATTAACTAAATGGATTTATTATGTATTGCAGTAATTATGAGAAATTTTATAACATTTAACAATTAAAACAAATTATTTATACTATCGAATAAGGTCCCGACGGCGACGACTTACCTCTAAATGATTTGTTTTTGTTAAGCTAAGGCAACCACTTTTATTCCAATAAAAATAAAAGATTGTTTTAATTTGTTGGTCTCCAAATAGGTATAATAACTTATCTAAATAGACATCTAAATTAATTCAATCAATTTGAATTTTTTGCTTCCGAGCTTACTGAAGGTAAAACTGAATATATTTTAAAGAACGAAATTTTATTTTATGTCTCCGATTTGAAAAAAAAATTCCCAAGACAGAAATCCGTTTCAGACATCAGGGAACATCTTTTGTTCCGTGTCTGTCCGTCGGTCTGACGCTCAATTTTTGCAATCCAAGTTATCTAAAAAACTACACCTTCCATTTAAAGAAATTTGTATGGTAGGTCGTAATTATCTCATTGTTGGTCCCATATAAATTTAAACACGTTGCGTTCATTTTTTTCTCTTCTACTTGCGCACAAACATACATTTATTTAAACCTGTAGCTTTCAAAAGTACTTATCTGATTTGTGAAACATTTATAGTTTTACCATCTGATTTTAATCTTTTAACAGTTACCCGCAGATATACGCCCAGATTCATTTGAACCGTCTACGCTCTTTAATTTTTTCTAAATTGATACCATAACTCGTTTAAAAAAATCAAAATAATTTTGAAACAAAAATAAAGTGGAAAATAATTTTAAAAAATTATGCATTAATGGCTTGTAAAAGCATGAAATCAATAAAGTACGTGGATAGGATGTGAGGAAGCTATGTGCCACACCAATTGACCAGTCTGAAAAATAGAAATAATGTTACAAATTGCTATCTTAATAGTCAGGGTGCCAATAGGCAAAAAAGTCGCTTATACATACTCTTTCCAAACCTCTTTGTATAGCTTGTTTAGGCCAAGTCTGACATCATTTTCCTCTGTGACATTTTTAAGTTTTGGGGCATTTTTTTTTTATTTGAACCCTAAAATTTTGACGCGTCAGACTGGAAAATCGGGAAAAGTTCTGCGTTAGACAATATTAAAATGTTGATTTATAGGGTTCAAATAATGTATCTTGAGAAAATCAGCCAGTTAATAATATTAGTTCATATTAATTAATATCCATTATTATTAATTACAATTAATTAATATTATTAATTAATAGCTGGCTGATTTTCTCAAGATACATTATTTGAACCCTATAAATCAACATTTTAATATTGTCTGACGTAGAACTTTTTCCGATTTTCCAGTCTGACGCGTCAAAATTTTAGGGTTCAAATAAAAAAAAAACGCCCCAAAACTAAAAAAAGTCACAGAGGAAAACGGTGTCAGACTTGGCCTAAACAAGCCATACAAAAAGGTTTGGAAAGAGTATGTATAAGTGACTTTTTTGCCTATGGGCACCCTGACTATAAAAGAATGTAATGCATTTCTTTGATGTTATGTTTATTGACATTTTTTTGCATTGTTTCCGTTCAGTGCTGCTATCTGGATTTCAAAGCAGCACATAGTATGAACTACTCTCACTTGTTTGGACCAATGAGAGTAAACAAGTCAGACATTTTTTTCCATCTAACTGCCATCGTTTCTACCTGTTCCGTTGCAACAGGTTCTTATTCTGATATGTCATTGTAGCCGACCCAAACATGTATAGTTTTAATGGCTCTCGCCTCGTAATTTAGGGAATATGATTCCTTCGGCTTCGCCTCAAGAACCAACTTTTTAGCTCAGGGAATAATAACTTACTTTACTCCCTAGGTGCATAAATAACTATTATTCTATTAAAACCTATTATTGTCGTATTTATTTTAATCTCCCCCCCCCCTTCCTTTTTAAATTGTCAGAATCTTTTTGATTTTTACTACGTTTTTATTAACTTGGTTTCTTGTTTGTCCAGTACAAATCTTGCAATCGAATTTTAACTAACTACCCGAGTAGCTAGACATTTGAAACTTTTAGAATAGCTCAGAACTTGATGACAATGCATTATTTTAATACTTTTAGCCATCTTTCAGCAAAATTTAATTAGTTTTCAGCAAATTTCGCTTTATGGAAAGTTAGTTCGGACAAAATCCGCAAGTTATTCTATTTGTTTTGACATGCCAAATATTTACGATCTTCATTTTGACAGGTTTCAAATTTATGATTTATGACAGAATATTTAAAAACGTAGTATATAAAAAGTTCTTTTTATCTTGCAATTATTTTACATTAATTAAATGATCAATTTAGCAAAATTTAAGGAGCGCTGAAAATAAAAATGTTTTAAATATTTTCTTTAAATTATAGCACTATAACAATAAACCGATTTACGACTTATAAATTAAATATACTTAAATACAGTCAAGCCATTAGATATTATATGTATTTATTTAATTGAAACGTTGCCAGTTTGGTTTTTGTAAAAAAATATAAATACAATGTGACAACTTAACATCGTCAGCCATCAAAACATTTATATAGCTGGGAACATACTATATTAAATAAGCAATTAATATGTTTGTACAGTTTTTAACTTTAATAATAATACACGTTTTATATAATATTTTTAAGAATTTACATAAATATATTGTAAATTGAAGCACGTATTATTTGAAATATTATTATATCAGTCAAGTTTATAGTTCAATATTATGTACCCTTCTGTTTACTGTCAAATGCAAGTATTTTTTCTGCATTTTTTTTTTCTTTATTATTATAATACGTATTGTCGCTATACACAAACTATAACAGTCATACTTGAAATTAATGAATATAGATTTGTTATTTTTCCTGAGTATCTTTTTTAAATTAAATCAACACCCAAAATGTATTGTTATATTTATATGTATCGTATTTTTATATCGCTATATTTCTCAGTTATAAAAGATCCATTATTTTTTTATTACTTTACAGGTTTTTTTTATTATATATTACTCCTAAAATAAATTGATTTACAACTTTTACCAAATAGCTTTATAGTCAATAAAATAAACTAGATACACTTTCTTAGAAGTTTATTATAACGCCAATTTAGTCCAATTTAACTCATTGTCAGATCATTCCTGTTATAAAATATTAAATTGTTACATCGTTCATAAGATATGTCCAGAAGATAGATATATTTATTTGTATGTCTAAACATTTTTAAAATTACCAATAACGAAGATATATTAAAAGTGTTAGTAATTTATGACTTTTAACTGACTATTTCTTTTACTTTTCGAAGACATTTATAATGGGCTAAAAATAAATAGAATAGTACATTACGCGTCGAGAGTGGAAAGTAGCATTTTGCATGCGAGTGTGGAGTTTGCACCCGAGCGATAGCGAGGGTAGTAAAACCACACGAGCAATGCAAAATGCCGTTTTCGCACGAGTTGCGTACCCTACTTTATCTACGATTGTTAGATTTTAATAATAAATACAGAAAAAATATAATAAACTTCCTGTATGTAAGCTCGTATTTCTGTTTTGATAAAGATGACATCAATTCATTAGTTGTATTTTGTGCCGAATTAATTATTTCGTAGGGCGTATTATTCTCCTCATATTCGTCATTATCACTTAAATCACTCAATGATTTTCACAAAAAACTCGATACAAACAGTTACTTTTATTAAATAATATCAAATTAGTTATGTTAAATGTAAACAAACTTGCTAATCGTGTGTAAAGTTGAAGAATTCTTCTTCTTTACCTCGCTAGAGGCGTAAAGAAGAGGAATTCTTCAAAACTATGAGACACGCATGCGCAATTAATACAGGTGCGTAAAGAATCACTTTCTACGAATCTCAACAGAGATACAATGTTTATATTACGTATCAATCGTAGATAAAATATATTTTTGAATTTGAAGTCTAAACTCTCAACATAAGTCGACTTGAGTCAGTGAATCAAAAGATATTTGAATCGATTACGGACTTATCTAATTATGCTCTTGCGGTCTTATTTAGTCCTTTTGTCCGTAGTTAGGAGGAACTTACGTTTCCACTCCCTATGTCCCTATAAAGAAGGCAAACCCCATCTAAAACTGTTTAAAAGCATTGTGTCCGGTTTTAAATTGCCTTAAGCCGCAATAATTGGGGGTTATAAAACCCTTATCCAATGAAAGTAGTAAAAATACCTACTGAGGGAAAGATACTAAGAACTGCCTATAGGTATTAACCTATAGGTATAAATTGTACGTGCGAGCGTACATTTATACTACATTGTACATTATTAATGTATCCTGTCTGTCTGTCCGTAACATTTACGTGTCCGACGATAACTTAAGTAAAAATTGACCGATTTAGTTGAAATTTAGAATGTATGTTCGTTTTACTAATGCTCAGTGCTCCAGTTAAGTTTCTTGGACAGCATTATTATCCGTCAAAGAGTTCGCGTAACGCTCAACGCTCGTGTAAACGTGAACTTCAAATATATCATTGGAACTTTAGAACGGGAAAGTTCTAACATCACTCACCTATTCTTTAAGTCAAAACTTTCTTTCTAATACAATTTTTAAATAACACCACTATACAATTTGATAAACATATTTTTTTATAATATACAATTTATGTATAGTTTTTAATGTTTCTGTTTTGATTTGAACACTGTTTTTTATATTTCGAATCAAATTGGATTATTTAATGTATTTTTTTATTCCCTAATTAATTTTAATGACCTTAAACGATTAATTTAAAGGGTGAGTTAGATTAAAACTTAGTACCTGAGCTAAGTGTTATTTAATTTTTTTACGAGTAGACATGATGTGGGAAAGCACCTAAAATTGCTTTTTAGGTTTTCATCCTACTAATATTATATCTTAGTCAGAATTATCTTGTGTAGAGAAAACTTGTGTAGAGAACATTTTTAGTCCCTTTTCTGTCTGTCGAATAATTTTTGCGAACAATTATATCTTAAAAACTACTCTTCCAATAAATGAAATTGATATGGTAGGTCATAATTATCCCGTTGTTTGTCCCATGTCAGTTTCAACCTTCTGTGCTCATTTGTTTCTCTTCCAATTGCGCAGAAATATTCTTTTATTTACCCCTATATCTTCAATAATAGTATTCAACTGATTTTTAAGAATTTGGATGGTTTGTCAAAATTAGCCCATAGATTAATATTAACTCTCTCGTCTGTTAAATTGATACTTTCATTCGTGTAAAAAAAAAAAAGACAGATTTTAATTTAAGGGGTGTAAACATGAAAAAAAAAAAATAATAAAATAATATGTGTCACACTAATTGACAGACAAATAGTCTGTCAATTAGTCTGTCACAACTATAGATTTCCTATTCAAAATTACTTTTATTGTTTGAATCGTTGGATTTTTCCATTACTCCATTTCTTCCTATTAGAAATTTCAAATTGACGTCTTTTATTTCATGTCTATATTTCTATCTAGCTTTCTACTTTTTTTCTCCATCCTATCAAATTATTTTATCTATGATTGATACGAAATATAAACATTGTATCTCAGTTTAGATGCGTAGAAAGTGATTCTTTACATACTTGTATTCATTGCGCATGCGCGTCTCATAAATCTGAAGAACTCCTCTTCTTTACCAACCCAGGGCGGTATAAAATAAGAATTCTTAACCTTTACGCACGATTAGCTAGTTTGTTTACTTTAACAAAAGCTAATTTGCTTTTTGTTTAATTAAAGCAACTGTTTATATCGAGATTTTAGTGAAAAACAGCGAGTGATTTAAGTGATTATGACGAAAATGAGGAAAATAAATACGTCTCCCAAAATAATTAATTCGGCACAAACTTAAACTAATGAATTAATGTCATCTTCATCTAAAGAGAAATTCGAAGTTACATACTGGAAATGAATTCTTTTTTTCTCTATTTATTATTAATTTAATTATTATAAAGGACGGTACACAACTCGTGCGAAAACGGAATTTTGCATAGCTCGTGTGGTTTTACTATCCTCGCTATCGCTCGGGTGCAAACTCCACACTCGCATGCAAATCGCTACTTTCCGCACTCGACGCGTAATGTACTATTACTTGTAAAAAAAAAGTATTTTAATAATAATCTATCAATATCATGTTATTTAGTTTGAGTTTTAAATACATTTAAAACAGTTATTTTAGCGGATCTTTATGAAAGTTGTTTGTTAACCTCTCAAGTATGCAGCAAAAAAAAAAGTTTCATTGTAAACGTGCAGAAATTTGTGATAATACAAAAAACAACTAATAGTTGTTTCATGATCCACGAAGAAGGTTCGTGACATTTTCCGTAACGAAACTGCTTTACTGAAACAATTTAGTTTTTTTTCTGTAAGAGCCCCCGGTGTAATTGAAAAAACTGGATGCACTCGAAGATAAAGAACATAAGTAAAAGGCTAAACTATAAGCCAATCTATTTAAGACATGATTTATCTTTAGTAGCTTTTAAACTTCAGTAGACTTTTTTTTTGGTCTTAAATAAAATATTGTTTGGCAACTAAAAAAAAAAGTTTTATTACATAGATATATTTTTAGCAGAACAATAAGATAGTATTGAAACAATAAATGACCTTATGATCTTTAAAAACATTAACTGTTTTTAGAGTTTTAGTTCTAGTTCGACTGGTTTTTTGTATACAGAGAGTGGCAAGATAAAATTTATTAGCTCCAAAGCAAATGTAGAAAATCAACTTTGGTTATTTAATTTAGCATTTAATGTTCTTAATAAAATAGTGATTTTATGAACCAATAAAAAATATATTCTCTTTTTTTCCTCTAATAAAGTTATTTGCTTATAGCAAATAACCTTAGTTGGTATTATCGACTGAAAGACAATAGTGGATAGCGAGGACCAGTTAAACGTAAAATAAATAGAAAAAATCTGAGGATAGTGAAGATCAGCCAAATGTATAATAAATTGAAAATAAAAAATAAAATAAATAAAGTTTGCGAAGATGAGAATAGATAAAGTTAACGAAAAATGAGGAGAGCGAGAATCATTCGAGTTTCGAGTGTAAAATAAATCAACAAACATTTAGACTTGAGGATGGTGAGCATCAGTTAAATGTAAAATCAATGATAAATTCAAAATGATTAACAGCGAGGATCTGTTGAATTTAAAATCAATCAATGAAAAATTGAGGATAGCGAAGATCAGTCGAATATAAAAATTGAGGACAGCGAAGATCAGTCTAATATAAAAATTGAGGATAGAGAAGATGTCGAACATAAAAAATTGAGGATAGCGAAGATCAGTCGAATATAAAAATTGAGGATAGCGAAGATNTAGAGAAATAGAGAAAGTTAACATTTAATTTGAGCACGCATATTGTGATGTGCAAAACTGAAATTATAGCATATCTTTAATTATATAGTATGTTTAGTATGCCTGTATAAATTTCATTTTCCTAATTTAATTTTATCACGAGTTAAAGTTTATATTTACAGTGAATGTGATAGATTTTGTTTCGTATATTTATTCATAAAGATATCAATTTAATTCTAAGTTTGAAATAATTTCTTTATTTTAAACATTAAAGTCTCCAATTTCAAACACTCCTAGACAGACATCCGTTCAGACATCAGGGAATTTTTAGTTCCGTGTCTGTCTGTCGGTCTGTAGTCTGTCGTTCAATTTTTAGGGTCCGTAGACAAAAGCCAAGGACCCTTATATTTTCGCGCGTGTGTCTGTCTGTCTGTCCGTCTGTCGCATGCTCTCACGGCTACACCGTTCGTCCGATGACTTTAAAATTTGGCATGTATATGTCTTGTACCTACCCACACATGTTGTAAATATAGCGACTTAAAAAACATATTTTTCAAAAAATTTAGGAGTTAGTTGGAGGTGGTTAGAGTTGGTTGGAAGTGGTTAGAGGTGGTTGGAGGTGGTTAGAGGTGGTTGGAGGTGGTTAGAGGTGGTTGGAGGTGGTTAGAGTTGGTTGGAGGTGGTTAGAGGTGGTTGGAGGGGGTTAGAGGTGGTTAGAGGTGGTTAGAGGTGGTTGGAGGTGGTTAGAGGTGGTTAGAGTTGGTTGGAGGGGGTTAGAGGTGGTTGGAGGTGGTTAGAGGTGGTTGGAGGTGGTTAGAGGTGGTTGGAGGATAAAAGAGGTAATTTGTCTTTTTCTTTAACAGTTGTAAAATATAATTAAAAATTCAATTTATATACAAAATATAATAATTTCTGAATAGTTTTCACCTAGACTCTTTGTGAAGACATCTTTATCATTTACATAATTAACCTAATAATCTTTAGCATGATTATTAATTAAATTGCTTTTTCCCTAATCTGCCAGTATCTTTCGATGAATTAAATAAATTAGTTTAATAAATATAAAAAAAGACATGCAATGCTGAAGTTAGAACTTGCAGTGTATAAAGCATGTTATAATAATAATTTATTAAGGGATGTTGGTTTTATATACAATGTTCGTATGCGGTAAATCATTCAATGTTTTTGTTATATACATGAGTTTATTTATTATACTATTCTTTTTTTATATTTTGTTTGTTCTTGCCATTGTTAAGGATTGGGAATTCACATCCTATATATTTTATTCGTATCAAAATAAAGTGGGAAGTTGAAAGTCAAGAGACTTTAGATTATGCTTTTTCCAGCCAACATTTCGCTATTGTGTAAAAAATCCCGTATCTGTTTTATTCTGTTCTTCGCCAGTTTTACATGCTTTCTAATGCTCTTCTATCCATTTCTTTCCTTTTGTTATCTTTAAGACAGGATCGCTTCTTTATTTTTTCTTTTATAGACTCATGAGATTTTAACCCTTATTTTTTTACGGTCGATTCTATTGTTGTTCTCTCCGTTTCTCCTCCCTCACTCCATTCTTATCCTTTTTTATTTAATTTTTTTACCACCTGCACCTCGGAGCGCTTTTGTTTCCTTAGTATTCCTAAACCTCCGGCCATTGTTCTTCTGACTAATTAGGAGTCCACGTAAGCTCCCAAACCTTCCTTCTCATTGGTTGACACCTGGGGGCTGGTTTTTAGATGCTAAGCGAAACCCGGTTTACCATTATAACCGCCATTTTGAATGAAACCAGGCTTCTTCCCTTATTATCTGCCCATTTAACAGGTTTAATAGTCTCTTTCCTAATGTAACCTTTCTATTTTATAACCTTGTTTATGTATTGTTTTATGATAATGCACGCACATATTTTCCTTTATTCTATTGTTTATAATGTGTTAAAACATTTTAAGAGGTCGTAAATTCTGCTAATTGATTATTAAAATTTGTATATTCTTTGCTATCTATTCTTGCTATGTTTTACCACACTTGCTTTTAGTTGTGGTTTTTAAGGGAGGGGGAGGGGAGGGGGGATTGAGAAAAACAAACTTATTCTAACAATGCATTTGGCAACCTTCCTATTTTCTCCCCTACAAAAAAGTTGTAGGTTTGGCCCCAAGATTTGTGTAGCACCCTTCCCTAAAGATAAACAATTTCCTGTTCCAAGCTAAGTTTTGTGCTCTTAACGTCTTCTGTTTCTATTAATTTTTGGTTGTTGAGTATCTAGATTCATGGACTCTATAGGTGCTTTAATCAGCATTTTAAAAATTGTTTGATGAAGTGTGTGACTGTTAAAGAATTAAAAGTTTGCCTCTTAGCATAAATAGTTTATCAAAGAAAAAAATCTATGAGAGACAACTTGGACAAAATTTTTCATGTACAGTTCATAATTACTTAGCCCAGTGTTTTCCATTTATTAGTTTTCGAAGATACTTATAATTATTATTGAACATTTGATCAAAATGTATCATAAAAATAACTTTTCCTCGGCGGGGAATCGAACCCGGTCTCTCTCCATCTGCATTTAAAGCTATTTTCTCAGGAACTAGAATTTTATGTGGAAACAGCTTGTTGATGCTAATTGTTGTTAGATTTATATTTAAATAGACTGCATATTTGACTTTTAATTTTGATTTTAATCAAAATTTTCGGAGCCGTGTTCGAGAATTTTTTTTTTTTTATTATGTTTTTTCGGGTTTTTTAGGGGGCTCCAATTAGAGGGCTAAAATTCGCTTCTAGATTTCACCTCGGGGTATGATTTCTGAACATGTCTGCCAAATTAGGTCAAAATCGGCCTTAGGCTTTAAGCGTCTGCATAGATAGACGACAGATAAGATACAGTTAAAAAAAAAAAACATTTTTCTCTGACTCAGGGGATCTCAAAACGTGTAAATATTATAATATAATTTTCTCGCCACCACAATACTTTCTCTTTATATGAGAAAGTAAAAAATGGACTTAAATATTTACTTAGATACAATTTATCGATAATTAAACTAGATTTAAAAATGATTATTTAAAAAAAAAAGATCTTAAAAAATAAAATGCCACGACATTACATTATATAATTAGATATATTTGAAGTAATAGAGAGAATTTTATTTTTAGAAGTCTGTGGGTACTTCCCCTAGAAATATCTACTCGAGGGTTCAACAAACTAGATGGGGTGATGGCACGTTTACTCGTTAACAAACATCCCGCCCTCCTTGTGTTCTAATTCATTAGAGATTTCCCTCGAGAATCCCATGTTATGCTTTGTTGCATTTAATTAAATCTTACGTTTCAGCCATCACTCAGTAGAAATAGTTTTCAAGTATTAAAACATTCAGCTTAGAGGTGGTTAGATGTGGATAGAGGTGGTTAGAGGTGGTATAGGTGGTTAGATGTGGTTAGAGGTGGTTAGAGGTGGTTAGAGGGAGTTAGATGTGGTTAGATGTGGTTATAGTTGGCTAGATGTGGTTAGAGATAGATAGATGTGGTTAGAGGTGGTTGTAGGTGGTAAGAGGTGGTTGTAGGTGGTAAGAGGTGGTTGGAGGTGCTTAGAGGAGCTTAGAGATGCTTAGAGGTGCTTAGAGGTGCTTAGAGTTGGTCATGATGCCATGACCAGAAGGGAAGTTTATTCTTTGTTGAACTTAGGACTTAATTAATTGAAAAGAGGCAAGGGTTTGGAGGAGATGATGGGATAATAGAGTTATGAAGGGTTGATCCTAATAGCTAAGTTGGTTCTATCTACATTTTAATGAACTATTGATTATTACTCAACGATTAACCTTTATTAGATATATTGACTATTGAGTCAGCCTCTCGAACTTGCTAAATCACCAATGGGGTGGGGTTAAATTTTCCTGGGGCAATACTGTTACAATAGTTGGTGAAACATCTTTTTTAGGGTATCTTAGATCGTCCTCAAAACCCTTATGCCGTAGGTACTGAGTCTGTGTGTCCGTCGTACTTTGGTTATTATCTCCAGAACCGTTAACGATAGAGATTTGAAATTTAAAATACTGACGTAACTTTTTGACCCACACATAGAGAAATAGAGAAAGTTAACATTTAATTTGAGCACGCATATTGTGATGTGCAAAACTGAAATTATAGCATATCTTTAATTATATAGTATGTTTAGTATGCCTGTATAAATTTCATTTTCCTAATTTAATTTTATCACGAGTTAAAGTTTATATTTACAGTGAATGTGATAGATTTTGTTTCGTATATTTATTCATAAAGATATCAATTTAATTCTAAGTTTGAAATAATTTCTTTATTTTAAACATTAAAGTCTCCAATTTCAAACACTCCTAGACAGACATCCGTTCAGACATCAGGGAATTTTTAGTTCCGTGTCTGTCTGTCGGTCTGTAGTCTGTCGTTCAATTTTTAGGGTCCGTAGACAAAAGCCAAGGACCCTTATATTTTCGCGCGTGTGTCTGTCTGTCTGTCCGTCTGTCGCATGCTCTCACGGCTACACCGTTCGTCCGATGACTTTAAAATTTGGCATGTATATGTCTTGTACCTACCCACACATGTTGTAAATATAGCGACTTAAAAAACATATTTTTCAAAAAATTTAGGGTAAAAAAACTTAAGGGTTATTTATTTATTTATTTTTTTTTTTTGAGGAAATAATCAATAAATTAGACATTAATGGCTATAAAAGCATAACTAAGCATAATTAAAGTTCGAGATAGGATGCGAGGAAGCTATGTGCCACACTAATTGGCAGTCTATTTTTTCTGCGTCTATAGAAAATCTCTTTTAGACTTGATATTTTAAATAGTTTGCATTAGAGGTGGTTAGAGGTGGTTAGAGTTGGTTGGAGGTGGTTAGAGTTGGTTGGAGGTGGTTAGAGGTAGTTGGAGGTGGTTGGAGGTGGTTAGAGGTGGTTAGAGGTGGTTGGAGGTGGTTAGAGTTGGTTGGAGGTGGTTAGAGTTGGTTGGAAGTGGTTAGAGGTGGTTGGAGGTGGTTAGAGTTGGTTGGAGGGGGTTAGAGGTGGTTAGAGTTGGTTAGAGGTGGTTCGAGTTGGTTGGAGGTGGTTAGAGG
>KZ651572.1:16210-26648 GCA_001010745.2 Gerris buenoi | reverse complement strand
GAGGTGGTTAAAAAAATTTAGAGTTAGTTGGAGGTGGTTAGAGTTGGTTGGAAGTGGTTAGAGGTGGTTGGAGGTGGTTAGAGGTGGTTAGAGGTGGTTAGAGGTGGTTGGAGCTGGTTAGAGGTGGTTAGAGGTGGTTAGAGGTGGTTGGAGCTGGTTAGAGGTGGTTAGAGTTGGTTGGAGGGGGTTAGAGGTGGTTGGAGGGGGTTAGAGGTGGTTGGAGGTGGTTGGAGGTGGTTAGAGTTGGTTGGAGGTGGTTAGAGGTGGTTAGAGTTGGTTGGAGGTAGTTAGAGGTGGTTGGAGGTGGTTAGAGGTAGTTAGAGGTGGTTGGAGGTGGATGGAGTACCTTACCTCATCCAACCACCTCAAACTACATCTAACCACTTCTAACCACCTTTAACCACCTCTGATAGTTATTACTATTACAACATATTATGCAGGTTTTTTTATTTTATTTTATTTTTTTTAAATGGTTTTTATTCGTTATTTTTTAAATTAAAATGAGCGTTGCTTGTTTCATTTCTATTTGATTTTTTTTTTTTTCGTAATGTCTGATTTTTGTTTAAAGCCTTGCTAAAGTTAGTTATCTTTTTAAGTCTGGAAATCTTAAGCCGTTCTGACGAAGCCTCTCATTATCCTGTCTTAAGTTAATTGATCCTAATCCTTCTTGAACCCAATCTTTATTACAACCAGATTAGTAATTTAATCTTTGTTAAATACAAAGATAACTGTTGTTACTTAGATTACCTCATTCTTTCCAAGAAGAGTAACTTTATTATTTAGTTTAGTTTTATCCCAAAATGTTATTTTGATAAGTTTTCCTCGCTAAATCTTGTTATTTCAAACCGATTAGATAAAACAATAAGTATAACAACTCTGTTATGAAGTAATCCAATCTCAAAACAATCTATATAATTATTATCAAGTACTCTACATTAGTATTTGTAGCCGAAGCAATCTCACTTTAATCAAATGACTTACTTATTACACACTATTATACATTTAGTTCCAGCTATTCTGAATCTTCCCTATGTAAATTATTTAAAGTGTAGGTTGCTATAGAATTGAGTCATTAGCCATGGTGGACATTTATTTGCAGATCTTATTACCTGCTGTAAATAATTGCGATTTTTTAAAAGAGTGTAATTTTTTATTGCACTTGTGCATATTTGGAAGTATTTAAATTCTTAGAATGGTTTTAACCGGCTTGAGAATATTTGCCACGACATTATAGATGTGGTTAGATGTGGTTATAGTTGGCTAGATGTGGTTAGAGGGGGTTAGAGATAGATAGATGTGGTTAGAGGTGGTTGTAGGTGGTAAGAGGTGGTTGGAGGTGCTTAGAGGAGCTTAGAGGTGGTTGGAGGTGGTTAGANAATAGAAATAATAATAATAATAACCATTTATTGTGGAAAAAAACAAAATCTACAAAAATAATAAGTGTAGACTTTTTTTTTTTTTACAATTATAAATTACATTTTTTTTCCACAAATCAACTCAAGCCGTGGTACCTTACACAGGTATTTAGTTGCTCCTTTCATGTTACCTACTTATTTATTAATTTATTTCTTTCCTTTCAAATATAGGTATTAATTTTACCTACTAATTTTATGAATAATTAATTTTGGCCAAACGTCTACGAAGACTGCTCTCATTCTTTTCCACTCTTGCCTCATATTTGCTACCCTTTGCCAAGTGACTCCCCCGCAAACCTTCCTCATCTCCCCGTCCCACCTCTGTCCAGGTCTTCCCCTCTTCCTCGTTAGGTTTCTCGGGTACCAGTCTATCATCGCTTTGGTCCACCTGTCATCTACAGTTCTGGCTATATGTCCAGCCCAGTTCCATTTTCTAGTCATCACCACATTTCCTATACCTTCCATTCCTGTCTTCGAATCCAGCGATTTATATAATGATATATAATATGTATAATGATGTATAAATGATAATAAGAATATATTTTCTTTCTTGGTCGAATATTGTTAGTTAAAATGGGCGATTTAAAAAGTAAAATGGTCGTTTTGACTCAGTTAAATATTTACTCTACGCTAACACTTAACTCTTAACACTGAAGATGATAAAAATGTCGAAACGTGTTAGTAAATAATGAATATAAAATTATGGTGACAATATTGTTGTGTAACTTCTATTAATCTCTTTTTATCACAGCTAAAATGATGTGATAAAAAGTTATAAAATCCTTTAGTTTTTATATTAACGAATGTGAATATAAAAACTATAAGAGCTAAATTATTGCCTCTGAGGCGACGGAAGCTATGTGATCGTTCTGAAGAACGGAAGTATTTTAAGTCTCCGATTTAAACAATCCCAAGACAGAAATCCGCTTCAGACATCAAAGAACATTTTTGGTTCCATGTTTGTCTGTCTGTCTATCTAACGGCCTGTCGCTCAATTTTCGTGAACCAACAAATCTTACACGTTCGATTAATGACATTTTTATGGTAGGTCATAATTAGCCCCATTATTGGTCCCATATAAGTTCCAACCCTCTGGGCTCATCTGTTTGTCTTCCACATGCGCACAAACATACATTTATTTCTACCTATAGCTTCAAAAGTTCTAATTATATCTTATCTAATTTGTAATAAACTTTTTTAGTTTATCGGACGTAAGGTTACATTCGATAGCAGATAGCCCGCCCCAGATTAATTTGAACACTCTGCGTTCTTTAAATTTTTCTAAATTGATACTCCAATTCAAGTAATAACCCAAAAAATTTTTTACAGATTAAGAAAACGGGGGGATAATTTAAAAAATTACACAATAATGGCTTTTAAAAGCATAAAATCAATAAAGTCCGTGACAGGATGCGATAAAGCTATATGAGCCACACCAATTGGCAGTCTATTTTTTGTTGTATTCTCCATATCACAGTGTATATCTTTATGACAAACCTCGTGACCCAAAGGTTTTACATTATGTTATTTTTTTTATAATTTATTTCTTCTCTTTTCCTAGAATGGTACTGAGTCTTTGCTATTATTTTTTTTACAGAAATTTAGTAGAGCTTATTTCATCCATAACTCATTCTATATTCTGTTAATTTTCATTTGTGGTAATAATATGTATATTGATTGTCTGTTTTAGGTGACGTGCTGACAGGAGTCTGCTACGTGGGACTGTGGGATGCTGACACACTCCGTTCCTTCGTGCTGGCACCGCTGGCAGTCTACCTGGGTCTCGGCACCATCTTCCTCCTGCTGGGTCTCTTCTCTCTGTTCCGTATCCGCACAGTCATGAAGCACGACGGAACCAAAACCGACAAACTAGAGAAACTAATGATTCGCATAGGAATATTCTCCGTTATGTACACAGTACCGGCTATAGTTGTTTTAGGATGTTTAATATACGAACAGGCTTATTTAGATCACTGGATGATAACATGGAATGTCGAGATGTGCTCGAGACCAGGGCAGCACACTACCTACTCTATTCCTTGTCCACTCAATGCTAAAGGCATCACTTCGAGAAAGCCCGATTTCGAACTATTTATGATCAAGTACCTGATGGCGCTTGTAGTAGGGATCACATCTTCTATTTGGGTCTGGTCAGGGAAGACCCTTAACTCGTGGAAACAATTTTTCGCCCGGTTTCAGACTAGAAGAAGACCTAGAACATATGTATAGTAAACACTAAAGGCACACTTCGCCATGGATAACCTCCCAATGAATAACCTCCCAGGGGATAACATCCCAAAAGATAACCTCCCAATGGATAACCTTCCCATGGATAAACTCCCAATGGATAAACTCCCAATGGATAAACTCCCAATGGATAAACTCCCAATGGATAAACTCCCAATGGATAAACTCCCATTGGATAAACTCCCAATGGATAACCTCACAGTGGATTAAGTCCCAATGGATAACCTCCCAATGGATAACATCCCAGGGGATAACCTCCCAGTGGATAACCTCCCAGTGGATAACCTCCCAGTCAATAAAACCTGAATCCGACATGAATCGCAAATTAACCATCATTGACAGCCAATGCTTTTATGAGTTTTTAAATATTAACTAGAGATTAGCCTAACGTAAAAATATTTCGATTTTGCACATCGTATTTTTTATAATAATATTATGTGATTGTTATTAATAATACGTAAATATATTAAACCTAATTACAATAACATTAAAGGTTTCACAATAATCAAATTTGAAATATTTAAATTTATCTTTCTAGTTAATATTTAATAGACATTTAAACCCTATTAGTTTCGGTGCTTTTACTTATTATTTGTTTTATGTCTTATATACGACATAATTTATTTGTTTCATATCCTATAAGACATAATACAAATGATGTCCGACAACATTAGTAACTAATGTCATGAACCAGATTTTACTTTATCATTTATTATTTGTTTGTTTTTTTATTTTATTTTTTTTTTAAATTTATTTACTTCTTAGCCGTTTTCTTGATTAACTTCATTATTATTATATTATACGTATTATTATATTATACGTGCCTGAAATAAAGAAGAAAAATACGACTTTTTGAGCCCTTTTAAGAACACCATTATCTAAAAAGAAAAATTAATTAAGCTTTAACTAATTTTATCTATGTTTGGATTTTATTATTTTCTTCAAATTATTTATTGTTTTATGAGTGTGTCAGACAACTAGGTCGTACACCTAACTTAATTATTAATTTTTAAATTAATTGTTTTCCTTTTTTTTTAAAATAAGTTTAAAGTTTTTACTTGCAGTTTAACTATGTGCTTCAATGATGTTAAAAAGTTTCGTGTCGTCTTAAATTTAACATTAGTTTAAGATTTTCCAATACTTAACATTTGAGTTAACCATTTGTTATTTAAATATTTAAACTAACCATTATTGTTTTCTATTAGTAGGAAGTGTGCCTTAGTGTTTTGCTTATTTTATTGAGGTATTATTTTTAAAAGGTATTTACTTGTATTTACCAAAATAAACTTATTCTTGTCAATTACCTTAAGATAAGGGATTTTTTTTTAAAAAAAAAGTTTATTTTTTTTCGTTTTCCCTTACTATTTTTGTATATAAATTGTTGCGAATCCAAAGATTTAAATTATATATACTAATATGTAATTAGCTTTATTTATTTAGGTAAAAAAAAAAAATAAATAGAAATGTATAGTTCAGTGATTCCTATTTTTTTAGTAGGCCTTATAATTTAATATTTTTCTTATTTGATAATAATTAAGTATTATTTTTGTTTCTAATTTGAATTTTCTTAATCATTATAAAAAATTTATTGATGAGAGATTTTCCTATTATAAAAAAAAAAAATCTTGAATCAGAAAGAAAGTGGAACATGAAAAGATGCAAGGAGCAAGAAGTGAACCTTGTTTGCTGCCCTAATAAAAGAAATATGTTGTAAATACAAAAGATGATTTAATAATGAAGATGTTTATGATGTGTTGCAATTTCCGGCAGGAAAATTATCCATAAATGCTGATGAAAATAAATCTTGAAAGTAGAATCGGAAAATAATGAGATCTTGATATGGGAATTGTAGCCAGAATAACATTATGTAAAAGTAAATTTTCAAATCCAGGATCCTCCCAGGCCCATACCCTATAGCTATATAAAGATTTAAAGTTGATGGCCTGTAAGTATGCTAAGTATAATAAAACTGTGCTTTACAAATTTTGCACTTTTTTATTGTTATTATTACAATAAAGTAGACTCTATTTAATTCGGCATTAATACGATCTAACAAATTCTGTAATCCGGCATTAATACGATCTAACACATTCTGTAATCCGGCATTAATACGATCTAACACATTCTGTAATCCGGCATTAATACGATCTAACACATTCTGTAATCCGGCATTAATACGATCTAACACATTCTGTAATCCGGCATTAATACGATCTAACACATTCTGTAATCCGGCATTAATACGATCTAACACATTCTGTAATCCGGCATTAATACGATCTAACACATTCTGTAATCCGGCATTAATACGATCTAACACATTCTGTAATCCGGCATTAATACGATCTAACACATTCTGTAATCCGGCATTAATACGATCTAACACATTCTGTAATCCGGCATTAATACGATCTAACACATTCTGTAATCCGGCATTAATACGATCTAACACATTCTGTAATCCGGCATTAATACGATCTAACACATTCTGTAATCCGGCATTAATACGATCTAACACATTCTGTAATCCGGCATTAATACGATCTAACACATTCTGTAATCCGGCATTAATACGATCTAACACATTCTGTAATCCGGCATTAATACGATCTAACACATTCTGTAATCCGGCATTAATACGATCTAACACATTCTGTAATCCGGCATTAATACGATCTAACACATTCTGTAATCCGGCATTAATACGATCTAACACATTCTGTAATCCGGCATTAATACGATCTAACACATTCTGTAATCCGGCATTAATACGATCTAACACATTCTGTAATCCGGCATTAATACGATCTAACACATTCTGTAATCCGGCATTAATACGATCTAACACATTCTGTAATCCGGCATTAATACGATCTAACACATTCTGTAATCCGGCATTAATACGATCTAACACATTCTGTAATCCGGCATTAATACGATCTAACACATTCTGTAATCCGGCATTAATACGATCTAACACATTCTGTAATCCGGCATTAATACGATCTAACACATTCTGTAATCCGGCATTAATACGATCTAACACATTCTGTAATCCGGCATTAATACGATCTAACACATTCTGTAATCCGGCATTAATACGATCTAACACATTCTGTAATCCGGCATTAATACGATCTAACACATTCTGTAATCCGGCATTAATACGATCTAACACATTCTGTAATCCGGCATTAATACGATCTAACACATTCTGTAATCCGGCATTAATACGATCTAACACATTCTGTAATCCGGCATTAATACGATCTAACACATTCTGTAATCCGGCATTAATACGATCTAACACATTCTGTAATCCGGCATTAATACGATCTAACACATTCTGTAATCCGGCATTAATACGATCTAACACATTCTGTAATCCGGCATTAATACGATCTNTTTAGAAATATTTTTGTTGTCCTCAATGTTTAAAGTTAAATTTAGAAGCTGTTTTCTCTTGGATTAGATGTTCTAAATTCTACGCATTGTTAGCTAAAATAAAAAAATTGACTGACCTGATATTAAAATGTATTATTATAGTTTTTTGTACATATTACATTATAAACAGTTAAAAATAATAAAATTATTTAGGTTAAAAATAAAATTATATTGGCGCTAAAATTTAAATTTGAATGAAGTATAATTATTTAATTTATTTAATGTTATAGTTGTGTATAATTTATGTTGAAATATTAAAATTTCGTCTAACAATTAATTGTAGCAAAATTTTATTTGATAATCAAATTTATTGGTCTTAAGATTTTTAATTAATTATTAAATTGTTTGTTGATAAAGGATTAATAATCAGCATTTGGACCTTTGCACCAAATTGTCACATTATAAATAAGATTTGTTTTTTCACTATTCATAAAGTGCAGAATTGTAAAGGCCCCCATACACGATCAAACATTTTGCGCAAAATGTTTGCGCAAACCTGATGTCGGGCAAATTTAGGCCATACACGTCAAACATCATGTTTGCGCAAACATCAAACAGCCCCATACAGAGTCATAATGTTTGCGCAAACATTTTAACTGTGTATGGGGGCCTTAACACAAATTACATACTCGTATATTACTACTGGGGAATAATTCTTTTAATTCATCAATTCTTCAATAACGCAATTTAATTATGGTTGTAATTTTTGTAACAACTATGTTTATCATAATCTAATAGTGATCAAATAAATGAAAAATAATATAACATCGAAATATTAGGTATTTCTTTATGAAGTTATGAATTAAAATGAAATAAACTTATAGTAAAAACAAAATTTAATGAATTATAATCCTGTTTCATCAAAATTGATTTCATCTTCGAAATTAGTCATTTTCATCAGTTTTATTCATTAAATCAAATTCCTAGTAAAATCAAATAAATAAAATAATAGTTATGTAAATGATATAAATTACTAAAATTATTAAATTAATGATATTCTGTGATTTAAAATTTGAGTGTGCCTACATTAAAAATAGTTATTCAATTAATTTTTTGTTCTGAAAAAATAAAATTTTTCTCCCATATTAATATACTGTTTATTTATTACAGTAATAGTTTTGTATTTATAATTTTTTACTTAATTGATTTAAATTGGCTTAATTGACTTAGTTAATTTAAATTGACAAATAAATGAATAGTACCAACAATAAATCTAATTAATGTAAATAAATACTTCAAATTTAAGCGCCCTTGTAAAAAAAATATTTATATATAATAAAAAAAATCATTGTATATTTACATGTATATTTTNCCGGGTTCTTAAGACCCCTCCTTCATAGAGAGCTCGGAATCACGTTTTGGAGGGTATCACCATACT
The DNA here is from genome assembly GCA_001010745.2 of Gerris buenoi. Lineage (NCBI taxonomy): Eukaryota > Metazoa > Arthropoda > Insecta > Hemiptera > Gerridae > Gerris > Gerris buenoi. The sequence continues at coordinate 18,164 of KZ651572.1, read as the reverse complement.
TCCATTTTCAGGGAAGTAAACATATAAATATATAAAAAGAGAAGTTAGCAGGTGTTATGTGTTTACCTAAATGAAGAAATAGATCTGCCTCTAACGTTAATTTGTCTCGTTTTCCTGGAATCCTTTCATATAATTATTTTTACTTCTTTGTTTACTTATTGATGTTAAGCCTATTGTAGAGACTCAGTTCTATTAATTTTCAATTATATTGCACACCTGGTTTAGATAAGATCAGGTGTGTAACATTAATAAAACAAAATAAATGGTATGCATAATTTGAATTCAAAGACGAAATAACTCATCATTTGTTTTTATCGAATGTTATTTAAAGTCTTGTCCAGACTGCCGAACCGAACAGAGGAAACGAGCCGAGCACGAGAATTGGTGTCTGCGCATGTCTAGTCTAAAGTGCGCCTGCGCAACTCAGTCTGGGCATGCGCAGAGACCAATGCTCGGCTCGTTTCCTCTGTTCGGTTCGGCTGTCTGGACCAGGATTAAAAATATACATATATGTAATGTTAAATGTAATTAAATATTATGTAATATATTACATAATTTAACAATTATTATATTATGTTAAATTTAGATTCTCGACTGTGTTTCCAATGTGTGATAGAAAAAGTATAGGTATAATTTACTACATAGGACACATATATACCCCAAAGGAAATTGAAATCAAATGAAGCCTGTCTGTTAATTACCTTAAATTATTATAGTTGAACTATTATTTGTATTTTATTATTATTTTTTTTTTTTCCATTTAAAAAAAAGCCTATGATTATTTTAAAATGTATAATGGCTATTATTTCTGATAAACTGTAATACTCATATTTTTATTACTATTAATCGAAGTAAATTTAATTTATTTTTCTTTTACATTTATATTATAGTTTTTTGGATATTGCAGGATATCTTCATATATCAAGTAGAAAAGAAATAATTATAATTATAACAATAATTTAATACTTAAAGAAGACAACAACAATAGAAAATTTTATAATCCTAAAAGTTTTTTTTACTTTTTTAAAGAATGCATTTAATATTTAAATTCTTTAAGAAGTAATAGTGCTAGAACTTTTAGATCAAATTCTAAATGCTGTAATGATGTATTCGTAATATTCTTCCAGTACAACCTGTATGAAGCTGATAGATTTTAAAATAATTGATATTTGCTAGATTTTTAATCTTGAAATGTTAGGTTTCCAGTTCATATTGTATTTTTTGTGATTATTTAGATGTGAATGTAGGATCATGTTAGATCAATCAAACTTGATTTATAATTCAAAATAATCAGTTCATTTTATAATGCCACATTTGAAAATATAATTCAAACAAATCAGTATCGGTAATCTTTTCCTTGTCATTATTGAACTGATTGTCGCCTTTCTGAAATCAATGTGTCATTTTTAGATAATTTGGATGCCTTAGACAACTATCATTGGGTTTTTTTTTAATTTTTCATTAATTAATATACGATAGATTTTTAGGGTTGATGGATAAAAATTAATTGAATTAAACTGCGAGACTTTTCGACCCTTCATCATCACGCAATATAAATATGTATCACAATAACTTTATTGTTTATTTTGTATTTATGAACTATTGACAAATGAAGTATGTATTATATATTTTGCTTTCTGTGCTTAATGTTTTAACGAAAATATTTTATACCTCTGATTTTAAAAATTCTAATACAGAAATGCGTTTTTTAACAACAGGGAACATTTTTGGTTCCACCTTTGGTCTGTCGGCCTGTCTCGTCGATTTAAATGAATTAATTTTTATTCATTACACCTTCTAAATTCAATTGGAAAGGAGTTGATATCCCAATGTATTCTATTAATTTTATTGTTCAATTTGTTTTGGGCTTTTATACGTAGTTTCTCTTCCTCACCTATACAAACTTAATTGAAACTTTTTTTTTTTTTTTTTTTTTTTTTTTTTTTTTTTTTTT
>KZ651572.1:1428-15409 GCA_001010745.2 Gerris buenoi | reverse complement strand
TTTTTTTTGTTTTATTATTTAAAATTTACAAATAAAAAAATATGTGAATAAATTTATTCATACCACGAAGTCTCAATAAAATAAATTTACATAACTCAAGATTATTATGAAATTCAGTTAGATAAAGCAATGTATGTTGTTTGGTATAAAATATAAATATTAAGATGAATTTGTGTGTTGATTACTCAGCTGTATAACTAAGTAGTTTCTGTATGTGAGAAAGTTTAGTAAGAATATTCAAGTAATCGTAATCAAGTAATCAGACAGAATTTGTTGTTTCTGGAATACGTAAACAAATTGTAAATTAAATTTTTTCTTATGAAATTAAAAGTACCGGTGTGGAAATCTCACACATGACTTCCATGAAATGTTGCTGTGTCAATACGTGAGCAAGAGAGAACTCTGTATAAACTACATTGTACAAACAGCTAATATTGATAATAGTTTTGCAAATAAAATAATAATGATGATAAACACAATAAAATAATGGAAGTAAAAAGTAAGTCTATTTAAGGTAGAAGGGATGGTCCTACGACAAAAAGTCATAGGGACCAAAGTTGTAGATCTTTTAAAATCAGTTACCGCTGGTGCTATCCGCTTTTCGATGCGACTTCCAGTTTACCCGCAATTTGGTTCCGAAAAAACCCTTAAAAAACACTAAAATGCCAATATTTCCCAATCCGCTTTTCCGATTGTGCTCAAAAAGTATAGGTATAATTTACTACATAGGACACATATATACCCCAAAGGAAATTGAAATCAAATGAAGCCTACTGAAGTTATCGTCGACAGACCGATTTCGTGCTTAAGTGACTGTAGCTCCGAGCTACGATGATGTGGTTTGCACTACCAGTTTTGCCGACAAAAGTTCTAAAAAATGCCGCAAACCGCATCTCAATACGATGTCTTGAAGCGATGTTATAGAGGTTTATAGTTCCGAACGAATGTACGTACATGCATACATACGTACGCACAGACATACATGTATATGAAACGGATTTCTATGATACCCCCGGGTTCTTAAGACCCCTCCTTCATAGAGAGCTCGGAATCACGTTTTGGAGGGTATCACCATACTTCCATTTTCAGGGAAGTAAACATATAAATATATAAAAAGAGAAGTTAGCAGGTGTTATGTGTTTACCTAAATGAAGAAATAGATCTGCCTCTAACGTTAATTTGTCTCGTTTTCCTGGAATCCTTTCATATAATTATTTTTACTTCTTTGTTTACTTATTGATGTTAAGCCTATTGTAGAGACTCAGTTCTATTAATTTTCAATTATATTGCACACCTGGTTTAGATAAGATCAGGTGTGTAACATTAATAAAACAAAATAAATGGTATGCATAATTTGAATTCAAAGACGAAATAACTCATCATTTGTTTTTATCGAATGTTATTTAAAGTCTTGTCCAGACTGCCGAACCGAACAGAGGAAACGAGCCGAGCACGAGAATTGGTGTCTGCGCATGTCTAGTCTAAAGTGCGCCTGCGCAACTCAGTCTGGGCATGCGCAGAGACCAATGCTCGGCTCGTTTCCTCTGTTCGGTTCGGCTGTCTGGACCAGGATTAAAAATATACATATATGTAATGTTAAATGTAATTAAATATTATGTAATATATTACATAATTTAACAATTATTATATTATGTTAAATTTAGATTCTCGACTGTGTTTCCAATGTGTGATAGCGACTTATCATGAAGGAGATGTAAGTTCAATGACATAAAACCTTTTTACACACACAAAAAAACTGAGTTAAGTCGTTGTTTGGTTATTGAACTCTACCTCTTATTGATGTTCAATATTATTATGCATATTAAACTAAGTCGTTCATTTAATGGAACTGGTTAAAATGAAACCAGTCAATTAAATTATTAAGACAATATAATCGCTCACTTTACCGTTTGGTGTTCTCCTATTCGGTTCAATACCGTCAAATCCTTATATTAATTTATTTGAAAATTCCTTATATGGATTTATAATTATTATAAAATATATAAAATAGCTTTATATCATTCCTTATATGAATTTATTTGTCAATTAAGTGATCAATTGCATTTATTAAGTGAATTGGGTAACGAACGCCCATGACGCTCGAAGGGAAGAGCAAAAAGCTTAAAAATCCATCTTGATTCTGGACTTATTTTACTTCTCTAACCGTCCCCTACTCGGGGGACGTGTGTTTTGCATTTTGTTGTTATAAATTGAGTTTTCTATTGCTATTCACTTATTGTTATTATTCTCAAGCTTCTCACCAATTAATTTAACGTTTTCATAATTTAACGTAATTTTACGTTATCAATTTAACGTTATCATAATTTAACGTAATTTTTACGTTATCAATTTTACGTTATCAATTTAACTTTTTAGATTCGGTTTTGGCGAGATTCTATAATACAGAGAATTGTTATCTTATACATTCAACAAGATATATATACATATATATACACATATATATATACATACACAAGATTCAATTGGCATATCTATTGTAAATAACTACATCGAACATCTGTTACTGTCTTATAATACAACGATAACGTACAATAAAAATTAGGGAAATAAGAGCGTTGATGGAGACCATTTTAATAAATACAAAGAAACAGTCTCTCCACGGAAATAATACTTGTTTATTTATCAAAGAAGCTTTCAGGCTTTTATAAAGCCATCATCAGTGATGATTTGGAAGAACGGAGACCAACTTAAGTTAGTGTCCCACATCATATGACTCGTTCACAACATATTTTTTTATTACGAAACTCAAGTTCTTCCAAAATCGGCACTGATGATGACTTTATAAAAGCCGAAAGCTGCTTTGATAAATAAACAAGTATTATGTTACATGGAGAGGCGGTAATAAAATTAAAGTTCAATTGATAATTCCAGTTTCTATTCAACAAAATGACATATTATTCTTTATAATAATATTCTTGTCAAACTTTCTTTATAACTAATAACTGCCATTAAATTAATAAAAAAAAACCATACTGCCATTTATTTATGAGACTTATTCAACTGGACTTTTTGTAATATTTGTTATTTTATTCGTTGTAAAAAACAATACAAAAACATGCAATATGTGTATTGTATTCTCTGTAAACGTTTTAAATTGTTAAAATAGTTCAAAATAAATGTGTCAAGTGTCAAGTATATAGTTACTTTTGTAGAAAATGAACCAGATAAACCTTGTTCTTTGTAAAATATTTATTTTTATTAGGAAATAATAAATTTTATCTTTAATATTATATCGTCGAATAAAATGAAGATGAAAAAAAATTGTGTTTCTATTATTTCTTTTCTTTCCCTTATTTATTTGTTTATAAGAATATTCCAATGGTAAATATTTCATTTATTTTTAATCTGCAAGACATCAGTTGAACTACATCAGGAGTATTTTGGAGTAAATAAGTTTTTAGCGAAGCATTTAAACAAATTATTGCTCAATACCAATAGCCACTCTTAAGTAAGTACTTGTATAAAAGAAAAATAATAAAAATAAAATGATTGTGCGTGAAGTCTTACTTAAATAGGGTTATGTTGGTGGTATTGTAAATATGAAATTATTAATCAGCAGAAGAATTCCCGGTAAAAAAGGAAGCTCTATGAACGTGAAAAATTTAAAATTTAAACGTTCCATAGTATGGATACTACCAAAAATTTAAAAAAACTTAAAAATTGAATTTATAATTGATTGCACTAAGTACAGGTACTAATTGAGTACTTTATAATTACAAGCGTTATTTCTTGGCCTATTTGTATTGTCTTTAATGTTGACTTCTAAGACTTGTAGAAAAATTTGAAAAGCTTAATTCGGGACTTGGTATCCTTATCGACAGTGGAAATTATTCTTCAGTGAAGCTCAAGTGGCTAGAGCGCCCGCATTGGAAATATGGGGAGGTCCGTGGTTCGTGTCCCAGCGCTGAAGTCTATTTTTCTCTGTCTGTATCGCTTTGTAAATAGTAATGATAATTTTATTTAAATTATAATTTAAACGTTTCGTAGAATACTACAAGGAAGTTTGTTCAAAAGTTTGATCAAACTATTTTATCAAATAAGTTTGATGCTCAGTTAACACCACATCAAGCCATCAAACTCTCAAACTTCACCCACACACGGTCCAACTTACTTGTCAAACTGGCTTGACAAGCCAAGTTTGTCAAGTAAGTTTGATCGTGTATTGGGGCCTTAAAAAAAGAAAATAATTTATTATTTTTTTAGGGCCAGTTAATCAGATCAAATGTTATTCTTAATTTTTATATGGCCCANCGTCAAATCCTTATATTAATTTATTTGAAAATTCCTTATATGGATTTATAATTATTATAAAATATATAAAATAGCTTTATATCATTCCTTATATGAATTTATTTGTCAATTAAGTGATCAATTGCATTTATTAAGTGAATTGGGTAACGAACGCCCATGACGCTCGAAGGGAAGAGCAAAAAGCTTAAAAATCCATCTTGATTCTGGACTTATTTTACTTCTCTAACCGTCCCCTACTCGGGGGACGTGTGTTTTGCATTTTGTTGTTATAAATTGAGTTTTCTATTGCTATTCACTTATTGTTATTATTCTCAAGCTTCTCACCAATTAATTTAACGTTTTCATAATTTAACGTAATTTTACGTTATCAATTTAACGTTATCATAATTTAACGTAATTTTTACGTTATCAATTTTACGTTATCAATTTAACTTTTTAGATTCGGTTTTGGCGAGATTCTATAATACAGAGAATTGTTATCTTATACATTCAACAAGATATATATACATATATATACACATATATATATACATACACAAGATTCAATTGGCATATCTATTGTAAATAACTACATCGAACATCTGTTACTGTCTTATAATACAACGATAACGTACAATAAAAATTAGGGAAATAAGAGCGTTGATGGAGACCATTTTAATAAATACAAAGAAACAGTCTCTCCACGGAAATAATACTTGTTTATTTATCAAAGAAGCTTTCAGGCTTTTATAAAGCCATCATCAGTGATGATTTGGAAGAACGGAGACCAACTTAAGTTAGTGTCCCACATCATATGACTCGTTCACAACATATTTTTTTATTACGAAACTCAAGTTCTTCCAAAATCGGCACTGATGATGACTTTATAAAAGCCGAAAGCTGCTTTGATAAATAAACAAGTATTATGTTACATGGAGAGGCGGTAATAAAATTAAAGTTCAATTGATAATTCCAGTTTCTATTCAACAAAATGACATATTATTCTTTATAATAATATTCTTGTCAAACTTTCTTTATAACTAATAACTGCCATTAAATTAATAAAAAAAAACCATACTGCCATTTATTTATGAGACTTATTCAACTGGACTTTTTGTAATATTTGTTATTTTATTCGTTGTAGAAAACAAAAAAAAAAACATACAATATATGTGTATTGTATTCTCTGTAAACGTTTTAAATTGTTAAAATAGTTCAAAATAAATGTGTCAAGTGTCAAGTATATAGTTACTTTTGTAGAAAATGAACCAGATAAACCTTGTTCTTTGTAAAATATTTATTTTTATTAGGAAATAATAAATTTTATCTTTAATATTATATCGTCGAATAAAATGAAGATGAAAAAAAATTGTGTTTCTATTATTTCTTTTCTTTCCCNGTGTCAAGTATATAGTTACTTTTGTAGAAAATGAACCAGATAAACCTTGTTCTTTGTATAATATTTATTTTTATTAGGAAATAATAAATTTTATCTTTAATATTATATCGTCGAATAAAATGAAGATGAAAAAAAAATTGTGTTTCTATTATTTCTTTTCTTTCCCTTATTTATTTGTTTATAAGAATATTCCAATGGTAAATATTTCATTTATTTTTAATCTGCAAGACATCAGTTGAACTACATCAGGAGTATTTTGGAGATGCGCAGAGACCAATGCTCGGCTCGTTTCCTCTGTTCGGTTCGGCTGTCTGGACCAGGCTTAAAAATATACATATATGTAATGTTAAATGTAATTAAATATTATGTAATATATTACATAATTTAACAATTATTATATTATGTTAAATTTAGATTCTCGACTGTGTTTCCAATGTGTGATAGCGACTTATCATGAAGGAGATGTAAGTTCAATGACATAAAACCTTTTTACACACACAAAAAAACTGAGTTAAGTCGTTGTTTGGTTATTGAACTCTACCTCTTATTGATGTTCAATATTATTATGCATATTAAACTAAGTCGTTCATTTAATGGAACTGGTTAAAATGAAACCAGTCAATTAAATTATTAAGACAATATAATCGCTCACTTTACCGTTTGGTGTTCTCCTATTCGGTTCAATACCGTCAAATCCTTATATTAATTTATTTGAAAATTCCTTATATGGATTTATAATTATTATAAAATATATAAAATAGCTTTATATCATTCCTTATATGAATTTATTTGTCAATTAAGTGATCAATTGCATTTATTAAGTGAATTGGGTAACGAACGCCCATGACGCTCGAAGGGAAGAGCAAAAAGCTTAAAAATCCATCTTGATTCTGGACTTATTTTACTTCTCTAACCGTCCCCTACTCGGGGGACGTGTGTTTTGCATTTTGTTGTTATAAATTGAGTTTTCTATTGCTATTCACTTATTGTTATTATTCTCAAGCTTCTCACCAATTAATTTAACGTTTTCATAATTTAACGTAATTTTACGTTATCAATTTAACGTTATCATAATTTAACGTAATTTTTACGTTATCAATTTTACGTTATCAATTTAACTTTTTAGATTCGGTTTTGGCGAGATTCTATAATACAGAGAATTGTTATCTTATACATTCAACAAGATATATATACATATATATACACATATATATATACATACACAAGATTCAATTGGCATATCTATTGTAAATAACTACATCGAACATCTGTTACTGTCTTATAATACAACGATAACGTACAATAAAAATTAGGGAAATAAGAGCGTTGATGGAGACCATTTTAATAAATACAAAGAAACAGTCTCTCCACGGAAATAATACTTGTTTATTTATCAAAGAAGCTTTCAGGCTTTTATAAAGCCATCATCAGTGATGATTTGGAAGAACGGAGACCAACTTAAGTTAGTGTCCCACATCATATGACTCGTTCACAACATATTTTTTTATTACGAAACTCAAGTTCTTCCAAAATCGGCACTGATGATGACTTTATAAAAGCCGAAAGCTGCTTTGATAAATAAACAAGTATTATGTTACATGGAGAGGCGGTAATAAAATTAAAGTTCAATTGATAATTCCAGTTTCTATTCAACAAAATGACATATTATTCTTTATAATAATATTCTTGTCAAACTTTCTTTATAACTAATAACTGCCATTAAATTAATAAAAAAAAACCATACTGCCATTTATTTATGAGACTTATTCAACTGGACTTTTTGTAATATTTGTTATTTTATTCGTTGTAGAAAACAAAACAAAAACATGCAATATGTGTATTGTATTCTCTGTAAACGTTTTAAATTGTTAAAATAGTTCAAAATAAATGTGTCAAGTGTCAAGTATATAGTTACTTTTGTAGAAAATGAACCAGATAAACCTTGTTCTTTGTATAATATTTATTTTTATTAGGAAATAATAAATTTTATCTTTAATATTATATCGTCGAATAAAATGAAGATGAAAAAAAATTGTGTTTCTATTATTTCTTTTCTTTCCCTTATTTATTTGTTTATAAGAATATTCCAATGGTAAATATTTCATTTATTTTTAATCTGCAAGACATCAGTTGAACTACATCAGGAGTATTTTGGAGTAAATATGTTTTTAGCGAAGCATTTAAACAAATTATTGCTCAATACCAATAGCCACTCTTAAGTAAGTACTTGTATAAAAGAAAAATAATAAAAATAAAATGATTGTGCGTGAAGTCTTATACTTAAATAGGGTTATGTTGGTGGTATTGTAAATATGAAATTATTAATCAGCAGAAGAATTCCCGGTAAAAAAGGAAGCTCTATGAACGTGAAAAATTTAAAATTTAAACGTTCCATAGTATGGATACTACCAAAAATTTAAAAAAACTTAAAAATTGAATTTATAATTGATTGCACTAAGTACAGGTACTAATTGAGTACTTTATAATTACAAGCGTTATTTCTTGGCCTATTTGTATTGTCTTTAATGTTGACTTCTAAGACTTGTAGAAAAATTTGAAAAGCTTAATTCGGGACTTGGTATCCTTATCGACAGTGGAAATTATTCTTCAGTGAAGCTCAAGTGGCTAGAGCGCCCGCACTCGAAATATGGGAAGGTCCGTGGTTCGTGTCCCAGCGCTGAAGTCTATTTTTCTCTGTCTGTATCGCTTTGTAAATAGTAATGATAATTTTATTTAAATTATAATTTAAACGTTTCGTAGAATACTACAAGGAAGTTTGTTCAAAAGTTTGATCAAACTATTTTATCAAATAAGTTTGATGCTCAGTTAACACCACATCAAGCCATCAAACTCTCAAACTTCACCCACACACGGTCCAACTTACTTGTCAAACTGGCTTGACAAGCCAAGTTTGTCAAGTAAGTTTGATCGTGTATTGGGGCCTTAAAAAAAGAAAATAATTTATTATTTTTTTAGGGCCAGTTAATCAGATCAAATGTTATTCTTAATTTTTATATGGCCCAGTAAACCGAACATTTTGCATATTTTTAGTAATAATAGAAGTATCGTTATAAGAGGGGGTGTTCAAGATCACTTTAACCCTGCTTTGCAGCAGCACCTTGACAACTCTACCTGCATCAACATACCAAACCCGCTCTACAGAATACCCAGACTAATTCAGACAGACCAGTCCTGCTATACGCCGGGGGAGAGTGACGTCACTTACGTAAAATAGTGTGTGTTGTTAGGTTAGCTGGCTCATAATATTGAATGTACCACTGGGTTTTATCAGTGCTATTTTACTTTATTATTATTTTTTAATCAATTATGTGTTTTATCATCTATAATGTATACATTTATTGGCTTATTNTTACCTATTAGAGAGGAGGTTACTATTGAAATAAATATAATAGTGTACGGTTAATAATAAGGCTTACATAATAGTAAAAGGAGAAACTATAATTTTAAATTAATGAAATAAGTGAAAGGCTACTTATATTACTCCATCAAGATTATTTATTACCTTATTATTTATATGCATAAAAAAAAATAAGGGCAACTTTTAAATAAAAATAAAAACAACGTCATAAAATGTTTTATTTCGGCATACGTCACAGTAGTATAATATATGAGCATTTACTTGAGTAAATTATTCATTATATTATAATATTATAATTTATGTTTAAATTAAGTCGTAACTGTACTGCTTAAAAATTCCTCTTATTCCAAATATAAAAACAGCGTTTTAAAACTCATAATATGGAAATTAAGAAAACAAAAATTTAAAAAATCATAAAAAAAACATATATAATATTTACACATATGAATTATACATAGTAAGTAGCTAACCAAAAAATTTAAAAAAAAAAAAAAAAAANTTTTTCATTTAATCAATTAATTAATAATGTAATTAGTATGACAAAGTAATAGGATTAGTGTTGACTACCTTCTTAGATTTTAACAGATCCATATGCAGGAATTTTGACGAGAATCAGACGATTCATTAATTTATATAATTATATTTCCAAGTTTTTAACATTCCAAATGTAGTGTGATCTTCTAGTCAGTTAGCTTGAGAATGAGCCAAGGAGGGGTCGAAATATCGCTAAAGAGTGCGTTTTCATTAGCTTCCTTAAGACCCAGCAACTAGTAAAGTGAACAAACAACTAAAGGAACCGACTTTCTACTTACCAAAACTATATTTACAGTTGGTGTGCTTTAATTTTGACTGGGAGTTTTTATTGGTGAAGATACACATGCCGTCAAATTGGGGGAAGTAGCTTGCATGCCAACAGAAGGTATTTGAAGGTATTGGTATGCAAAGGATTAAGTTTTTATCTACTTGCTTGCCAGCTACAGGCATGCCATTCAACATATCCTTGTGCAAGTAGCTGGGATGTTTTTGTTCAAGCAGGCATGTGTATCTCCACCTTAAATAAAAACAGCCGTAAGTGATATCCTTTCCAAACTCACTAATATTTTATTACAATTAGAAAAACAACGTTTTTACATATATTTTACGTTATAACGTAATAATTTTACTAAAACATCATCTACATCGTCTAAAGTACAATTGAAAGAGGGATGTAAAATATCAAGCTGACGTTTCTTGTGTAGTTAAGTGATACATTTTATAATGTTTTGAAGGGAGATTGCCGGGGCGTGTATAAGTTAAGGATCAGTTGAAAGATACTCTTCTCCCCCACTACACAGCTCTCTGTTACAATCAACATCTTTAGCTATCAACTCATCATGATTAACTATTTTTTGTTAAACTAGTGGGCTCCCTACTCGCTTCGCTCGTCAACCACGCGGCTGCTGTCACGTCGAGGCTCTCTAAAGTGAAGCATTAAAATTGATCTCATGTTTCTTTTCAATGTTGACAAAAACATACATGCTGTAAAATATCACGTTAGCTGTAGAAAGTACTGAAAATTCCTGATAAAGACTGATTTAGCGATCTTTTTTGCAAGGTGTGTGCATAGTTATGGAATGAGAAGGGTGAGGTGAAGATGCGTGAGTATAGTGTAGAGCAGCGGCTGAGGTCTAGTGGGGGGAGGCACGCTACTATCTACTTTCCTTGTCTCTCTGACATTCCGATATGCCTGCTTTCAAGTTCTCCCTTAACCCCCTAATCACCCTCACTCAGTCTACACATAGTTTAGTTAAGTCACTACGACTTAACTAATTTAGTTAAGTCACCCTCAAGTTCCCTTTTTTCTCTCCGGACTACCCCCCTTTTTCTCCTATCGCGCTCTTCCACACCGGTTTTGTATAGCACTCTCACTGAACTCGTTTGTTAACAAAACTTTTTTAATTATATAGATAAATATCTAATATTCATCGCATTACTCTCGCTTCAATGATAGAGCCACGTGATGACTAATATTTAGCATATAGAATATACAAAACTGTCTTGTTTATCTTTATAACAGTGAGTATGACCGTTTAAAACAATGGCAAGTAAAATGGATTCTGTTTTCTACAGCGAGGAATGTCGTAGTAAAGAAAGAAATGGCCAATATATCTGAAGTACAAGATTGCGAAAGGTTGGATCGGCAGAACAAAGAACAATGCCAAGCCCACTTGAACCTTTCTTTTGTAACACAGAAAACAAAAAAGAATAAGAAGCTTATTTTTAGATCGTATTGACATGAGATTTTCAATTGTTTTCTGTACAAATTTCAACAATTAACATGCTTCGTCTATAATTTCAGAGCTATGTGGAATAATTGTTTATCTACGATCTACGATTGATAAGAAATATAAATTTATATCCCTGTTTAGATGCGTAAAAAGTGATTATTTTTGTAGCTGTATTCATTGCGCATGCGCGTTCATAATGAGGATAAGAATTCCTCCTTTTTTCCGCCCTAGTGCGGAAAAAAAAGAGGAATTCTTCACTTTAACGTGCTCGATAAGCGAGTTTGTTAACATTTAACAAAACTAATTTGCTGTTTGTTTAAAAAAAGTAACTCTTTTATCGAGTTTTNTCCGCTAGTTAAATTTTACTAAATTGACACTTTTATTCGTGAAAAAAAAAATCAAAATAACTTTGATAAATTAAAAAACATAAAAGGGGGACACGACTAAATAAATTATTTAAAATGATAATAGGGGAAAATGGGGAAACAGTTAAGACAACAATAGGTAAAAGGATCACACCATTGAAGTACCATGCTAATTGGAAGAGTAGTTAGTATTTAGTTAAACAGTAAATATTATTTAATTTAAAAAGGCTATTTTCTATAAGTAAAATGAGTTTGTGACACACAAAAACTTATTTCTTGCTGGTCGTAAGTGCGTGTTAGTTTACCGTGTTCATCCTGAGCAATATTAACCTGCCGATACACGATAAACTCATCATGGCCCATAGCGGACCATTATTGTCTCTTATTCATAGCTATTCAGCTCGTCAATTTATCAATTTCTAAAACTTGCCGATACGCGATAAAATCATCATGGTCCATTGTTGTCTCTTATTCATTACTTTCAAATCTATTTAAAATTTCTAAAACTTGCCGATACACGATAAAATTAACACGTGGCACCCGCCATTATTGTTCCCAACAAAAAACAAAAAGTGAACATGAATATGGTGGTTCGAAACGAATGCTCCACGAGCCTCTTGCGAACATCGTCCTAACTGTCGAACCTTGCGGGTCGCGAAAATTTTTGAAACCCGTTTGGTTCGACATTGAATACGTGGCTGAACAAAAGATTTTAAACGATAACAGCACAACAAACGAAGCAGTGTAGCCATAACAAACTATCACAATTATAAATAAATAAATAATTACTCAAAATTAATATTGGTGTTCTATATAAATCGTCCAAGAAGTCACTTGAAGTATAAAATTTATAAATTTTCACGTTTCAATATAAGTAAAGTTTATTTATCCACATAATTTAAATTTTAAAGTAACACAAATAATTAAAAAAAAATAAATAAATAAATAAAAGAACTACTTATAAGAAAATAATTTTCTACGATTTTTGTGCGAGGAAAAATAATAAGAACGATCACAAAGTTTGCATTTATTATTAAAATCTAACAATCGTAGATAAAGTACGGTACGCAACTCGTGCGAAAACGGCATTTTGCATTGCTCGTGTGGTTTTACTAACCTCGCTGTCGCCTCGGGTGTAAACTCCACACTCGCATGCAAAATGCTACTTTCCACATTCGACGCGTAATGTACTATTCCTCATATAGTCCAAGAGATAGTGTGTGAGCATTAAGAATAAGTTTGTCTTCGAGACATAGCTTGGATATAGGCGTTTGAAAATAGCAAACCCTTATGGAGAGCGGCGACATCCCACCCATTTCGGTTGATATAGAGGTCAACTCTTTGATGTGGAGTACTGAATTGGTATATATGCATTTGGTCTTGCTTATGAAATAAAAACGCAGGCGAATTTTTGCAAATAAATTTACTTGAATAAATTATAATTTTTAATTATAATGACGACCGACAAAATATACATTAAAGATACAATAGTGTTTTTATCCATTTTGTACTAAAATGAAACCATAAGAACTATTTTCGGTGAATCTAGCTCGTTACATATTATCTTATACTATTATTTTACGCATATAATTATAATTTTATATTCAAATGAGTTCTTTACACTACAAAGTTATTCCTAAACAAAATATATCATATTGAAATTATAATTATTTTATTGGGTTCAACAACATATTTTCCTACATGTTCATCGAATCATACTAAAGACGTATATTTCATTTAAGATTTTAACAGTATTTCTGTGAAACAGCAGTTGCATCAGAAAAAACAGTTTGAATATTAAGAAATTATAAATGTTATGAAAACAGAGTTGAGTTGTTAGAATTGCTCCGACTCCGAGCTAGAGGCAAGCTGTCTCTATTTCCTCCAATCAGAACCCCTCTTGAATATTCTTAACTTTATTTTCAGCTTTCTTCAGTCTAGCGAGTAAATATTATGAACATTCAATTCTTGACACTCCAGTAATTTAAACCACCTATATTTTTTTCAAATTAACTAGTCTTAACAAATAATATCTTACTCAATTATTTACCCAACCTACTGTAGCAATATTATTATTTAAATAACATAAAAAAATGTATTATATTTCTAGTATATTTGATTGTACGATATTGGTACTATTTTTTTTTTTAAAGTTTTAGTGTAATAGTTATAGTGATTGGTAATTATTTGTATCCGAATTTAAAGCGTTTGGTCATTATAAAAAAGTGAGAAGACAAAATATTTATCCCCACTCCATTTTTACATTCACAAATTAAGAAAAAGAATGCAGATATAAAAAAAAAATATAAAAAATAATAAT
>KZ651571.1:413077-423682 GCA_001010745.2 Gerris buenoi | reverse complement strand
TGAGTGTGGTTAGGGGCTTAGCCCCTCCAAAAACCATTCTCTAGGTCTGCCTCTGCTACTATTTCAATGATTTTTATAAATGGATAGCTACAAAGGTCTTTAATTGTGTTTTCTACTAAGTATGTGTCATATACTGAACATCTAATGAAATTATAACCTAAAAACGTGGAAAAAAATATGGTGTTGGTAAAAAATACTAATGTTCCCAAACTTGGGGTGCTAATCATGTTCCGGGCAGAGGGTTTATGATTGACTGTAGAGGTATATTTTACTTTATTACTTAATAATAATAAACATTTTCAAAAATTTCCGGGGGGAGGGCTATTCCCCCCTCCTGAGTTGGGGGCTTTCCGAACCCCCAGGACCCACGGTGTGCGCCTTCCTCATGGCTAAGGTTGGCGCCTTATTCATGGAGCCAGTCTTCGTCTTCGCCCCTAAGTGATCATTCACATTATTTAAGTCATTCTAGATTTTACCATCACCTTATCTTCATTTATCCTAATTACTTCTTTCCTTAATTTGTTAAAATTATTGTAATGTGTATTCTTAGTAAATAAATAAATTAGCAGTTTTAATAAATAAAATAAGTAGTTGTTTTATGCATTAACTCATTCAGAAGCATTGTTTGTTATAAATACGTGTTTTGTATTTTGTTGTTGATTCATTGTTGATATAGATTCAGCTTCCTATTCACACTTATTGTTATTATTCCAAAGCTTCTTATTTGATTTCATATTTTAAATAAACAATTTATTTTAGTTAATTATGTTATTATCTTATTAATATACATAGTTAATAAATATAATATGATGATATTTTAGCAGTTTCATTTTTCTGCTGCTGTAGATAAAATAGTGTATACAACAAGACACCAAAAGAAAAACTTTCTGCCTCGTGTAATTCATTACACGATGCCGAGAAGGCGAAACATTCATTTTTCAATTGGGTAAATTACCTGCCACGGCAGTAAATATTTATAACCTGTCTTCGCCTTCGGCTCGGAGGCTAACCTCATTACTCGTCTGTAAGATTCCATTTTGCTGCCAAATTACACAAATACCTATTCTTGTATATTTGCAGGTTACAGAGATGCAGGTGAAGAGGAGAGGGAGGTATGGGGAGTGGATGATTTGAAGGAACAGATCGGAGAGGTTTGGTCCAGCGTGGCTCCCCTCTACAGGGAACTTCACACCTACGTCAGATCTAAACTAAGGAAACACTATGCTCCCTACAGAATATCTGAAACAGCACCCATACCCGCCCATCTACTAGGTAAAAAAGCATCAGTAATTTACAAACTTAATGTATAATAGTTGTTCATGTTCATGATCTCATGAACGCTGTGCACGTAATACCACAATAATCTTTAACTTTAACGATTTCAACAACTCCCAAATTCTAAGGATTCTGATATATGAAAATATTGTTGTTATGGTACTGTCACATGGTGTTATGGTATTGTCAGCTACCAACATATCCTCGTCTATCATTGTACTACAAGAAATCCGCCGTGCGAAAATATCAACGTAAAATTCATCCGCAGAAGTGGCTTAATGACATCACAAATTTATGATTTTCCAGGCGGCATTATTGCATGTAAGGACTGATTACTTGTACCAACTGTCAGGAGTACAGACTCTAAAGCCTCGTTCAGACTGCCGAACCGAACAGAACAGAGGAAACGAGACGAACATAGGTATCTGCGCCTGCCCAGAGTGGGATGCGCAGGCACACTTTAGAGTGGACATGCGCAAACACCAATGCTCTGCTCGTTTCATCTGTCCGGTTCAGCAGTCTGGGCGAGGCTTAAAAGGATCAAATGGTCTTAAAAACACCGAAAACTGTCAATTCCATTGAATTATCAATTTCGTTTTTTTTTTAGGTGAAAACAATGCTTTTTCTATGTACCTTCGGAGAAGGTGAGAAAAAGTAAAAAGTAACTGTCCTCATTTACACATAGCCATTCAGGACTATGATATGATCCTTAATGAATAATAATAATCATGTTAATTAATAAACCTTGTTACTTTTTATTCAAAGAGTGCCGTTTTTCAGGTAACATGTGGGCTCAGAATTGGAAGAACATTATAGATCTGGTGCTTCCTTTTAGTGGCAAAAGAAGAGTAGACGTTACATCAGAAATGTTAAGACAAGGATACAGCCCTTTAAGGTTAATTATTTTATCTGTTATATTTATTACGGTGAAGGTTAGTTTGTAAAGCAAACGAATTTTCAAAGTTCTGTTTCAAAATCTTAGTACAATTAAATCCAAATTATCTTTATTTACGATTGATACGAAATATTAACATTTTATCTTTGTTTGAATGCGTAGAAAGTGATTCTTTTCGTAGTTGTATTCATTGCGCATGCGCGAATTAATTAATAATTCTTTTTTTTCCGCCCTAAAGAAGAATTCTTCACCTTAACGCCTGATTAGCGTGTTTGTTTACATTTAACAAAACTAATTTTCTGTTTGTTTAATTAAAGTAAATTTTTAAATCGGGTTTATATTGAAATAAATCCTACCGCGGGTATCCGCAAGCCGAGCGAATTTCCATTGGAAACTTGTAGTAATTGTATAATCGTAGTAGTTAGAAAGAAGTTTAAACTGCTCAACAATTAAACTACAAATTTCCAATGGAAATTCGTTCAGCTTGCGGATACGCGGTAGGATTTATTTTAAATCTTTGCTGTCTCATCAGGAGGGGTTAATGACGTCATAAATATCCCATTTTCAATAGGGATCTTCGTCTTAATGAGCTTGATTTTTTGGTGCAATTTTCATTTTGATACGTCAATTCGTTCGAGCGCTATCGTACTTATAAGAAATTTCCAAGAAATTATTACTATTACTATTGCCATTATTATTATAATATTATTTGAATCGCTATGATAACTTATTTTTTGGATTGAGGAACCCAAAAAAACATAAGTTGCGATACCTCATATGATTTTTTGTATTTTTTAAAATCTTTGCTGACTCATTAGGAGGGGTTAATGACGTGATAAATATTCCATTTTTAGAGGGGATCCTCGTCTCAACGAGCTTGATTTTTCGGTGCAATTTTCATTTTGATACGTCAATTCGTTCGAGCGCTATCGTGCTTATAAGAAATCTCCAAGAAATTATTACTATTACTATTGCCATTATTATTATAATATTATTTGAATCGCTATGATAGCTTATTTTTTGGATTGAGGAACCCAAAAAAACATAAGTTGCGATACCTCATATGATTTTTTGTATTTTTTTAAATCTTTGCTGACTCATTAGGAGGGGTTAATGACGTGATAAATATTCCATTTTTAGAGGGGATCCTCGTCTCAACGAGCTTGATTTTTCGGTGCAATTTTCATTTTGATACGTCAATTCGTTCGAGCGCTATCGTACTCACAAGAAATCCGCTAGAAATACATATACCTATACATATACATATAAAGTTTTGTAAGACCTATTTTTTCGTAATCAGGGTCCCTTGAAACGTATTTTGGCCACAGTCCCGGCTCCAACTCCCACTATGCCAGTGGCTCCATTAGCGATTTTTTTCCTATGGAAATTCGCTAAAACAATGAATGATATAAGTGATTATGACGAAAAGGAGGAGAATAATACTCCTCCCGAAATAATTAATTCCGCAAAAAATACAACTAATGAATTAATGTCATATTTATCAAAAGAGAAATACGAACTGACATAAAGGAAGTTTATTTTTTTCTGTATTTATTATTAAAATAACAATCATAATCTACGATCAGGGTAAGTACGGTACGCAACTCGCGCGAAAACTGCATTTTGTTTTACTACCCTCGCTGTCGCTGGGGTGCAAACTTCACACTCGCATGCAAAATGCTTCTTTCCATACTACACGCGTAATGAACTATTATCAAACCGAGCTTGCTCTACTACAGTAAATTCTTTGCCGTTTAAAATTAAATTATTTAAACGGAACTAACCTCACTTACCTGTCACTTTTTATGATTTTTTAGATTTTACCGCCATAATTTAGAAGCGCAAGCAAGAAGCAATATTGATTTCCCGACTAATACTAATAGTTTAGTAACACTATAGACTATAATTATAGTTTTATCATCGGAAATAAATAATCTGGGCAAGTTTCTACTTTCTATAGGTAGTCGGGAATTGGGTCAAATAGAAATTACAAAATTTTCCCCGATCGAACATGTGAATCTAATTATTAAAATAGTCGTGTAATAAAATAGACTATAGACTCTTTGGGCCATGCGTTTTTTTAGTTGACAAAAATTCACAGTGAAAACATATAATTGACTTTTGATATAACAATTGTATAATTTACCTGACATTTAAAGAACTCCGTTTTTACAAAGGTTTTTTTTACAAGAACTTTTTTCTTAAAGGAATTTAATTTGATACATTTTTAATAGAATAAATATTTATTACAGAATGGTACAAACAGCTGAAGAGTTCTTCACTTCTATGGGTTTGAAACCAATGCCTGTAGAATCGTGGCGGAATTCTATGATCGAAAGACCCGGGGACAGAGCTGTTACTTGCAAAGCATCAGCTTGGGATTTCTGCAATAGAAGAGATTACAGGTACATTCGAACAATACCTATAATAAGTGTAGGTATATATCAAAGGTTTGTTCCAACCAAGCAGGTCCCACCAATTATGGTGCTGGTGCACAGTGTGATTTTCATGATCTTGAGTACAAAACTAGTTACCTGGCCCCTGGCGTACAAGAATACTTACCTGGTGAAGGGGTTTACCGTGATCAATTAGATGGTTCCCCCAGGGCCAGGGCGCGAGGCCCACATTGCACAAAAGTAGTTAGTCGACCGAAAATCAAGTTGATGTTAGTTTGCTACTTGATAGTTGACTACTTTGTTTTGGAGTGATATTTGAATAACTAACCTATCACGTTACAAATTAACAACTTTATTTTCGGTCTACTAAATAATTTTGTACTCAGGATCATGATAATCACATTGTCCACTATAACTGGTGGGACATGGCTGCTCTGATGCTAGTCAGAAAACTTTTTAGCACGCTATCTCCTGGACTATAATTTCCTTTAACATTAAATACATCTATTCGACTTAGTTTCTTTTATATTAAACTGGAAAGTTAGCTTGTAATTACCGCCTAGGAAGCAAAATGTTTACTGTTATAATGTTGGCAATAACATTTGTATATTGTGCTACGAAGTGCAGTTATCAATTTATTTTCATTTCAGATTGAAGATGTGTACAGAAGTGACTATGGACGATTTGCTGACCCTTCACCATGAAATGACTCATCTTCAGTACTACATGCAGTATGCTGACCAACCTTTTCTCTTCAGAGATGGCGCTAATCCTGGTTAGTATTAAGCAGCTATGTTACATCTATTTCAGTTGACATTAAAGTGCGTATATAGGTTGATTATTATTTTATCTCCAGAAGGGAGAAAAATTGAACTTTTCTTCATTACCTATTACCCTAGGCCTAGATAAAGCACAAGCAAAGTGTTAAATACACGATTTAATTCATTTACATCAGATGATGATGAGCTTTATCGCTCAGGATGCATAATTTATGCATCTTTTGTATTGTTGAAAAATCGGTCTGAGACAACGCAGACAAACTTTCTTATATATGAGTTGATATTCACTTAGCCTAGTGATTACGATTTATTAGTTTTCGTATGTACATTTAATTATTACTGAATATTTCCTCAAAATATACCATAAAAATAACTTTTCCCGGGCGGGGAATCGAATACGAGCTCTTTCTGTCCGCGTATTAAACCATTTTCTCAGGAACTAGATTTTTCCCGGGAAAACGGCNATGGTACAAACAGCTGAAGAGTTCTTCACTTCTATGGGTTTGAAACCAATGCCTGTAGAATCGTGGCGGAATTCTATGATCGAAAGACCCGGGGACAGAGCTGTTACTTGCAAAGCATCAGCTTGGGATTTCTGCAATAGAAGAGATTACAGGTACATTCGAACAATACCTATAATAAGTGTAGGTATATATCAAAGGTTTGTTCCAACCAAGCAGGTCCCACCAATTATGGTGCTGGTGCACAGTGTGATTTTCATGATCTTGAGTACAAAACTAGTTACCTGGCCCCTGGCGTACAAGAATACTTACCTGGTGAAGGGGTTTACCGTGATCAATTAGATGGTTCCCCCAGGGCCAGGGCGCGAGGCCCACATTGCACAAAAGTAGTTAGTCGACCGAAAATCAAGTTGATGTTAGTTTGCTACTTGATAGTTGACTACTTTGTTTTGGAGTGATATTTGAATAACTAACCTATCACGTTACAAATTAACAACTTTATTTTCGGTCTACTAAATAATTTTGTACTCAGGATCATGATAATCACATTGTCCACTATAACTGGTGGGACATGGCTGCTCTGATGCTAGTCAGAAAACTTTTTAGCACGCTATCTCCTGGACTATAATTTCCTTTAACATTAAATACATCTATTCGACTTAGTTTCTTTTATATTAAACGGAAAGTTAGCTTAAAATTACCGCCTAGGAAGCAAAATGTTTACTGTTATAATGTTGGCAATAACATTTGTATATTGTGCTACGAAGTGCAGTTATCAATTTATTTTCATTTCAGATTGAAGATGTGTACAGAAGTGACTATGGACGATTTGCTGACCCTTCACCATGAAATGACTCATCTTCAGTACTACATGCAGTATGCTGACCAACCTTTTCTCTTCAGAGATGGCGCTAATCCTGGTTAGTATTAAGCAGCTATGTTACATCTATTTCAGTTGACATTAAAGTGCGTATATAGGTTGATTATTATTTTATCTCCAGAAGGGAGAAAAATTGAACTTTTCTTCATTACCTATTACCCTAGGCCTAGATAAAGCACAAGCAAAGTGTTAAATACACGATTTAATTCATTTACATCAGATGATGATGAGCTTTATCGCTCAGGATGCATAATTTATGCATCTTTTGTATTGTTGAAAAATCGGTCTGAGACAACGCAGACAAACTTTCTTATATATGAGTTGATATTCACTTAGCCTAGTGATTACGATTTATTAGTTTTCGTATGTACATTTAATTATTACTGAATATTTCCTCAAAATATACCATAAAAATAACTTTTCCCGGGCGGGGAATCGAATACGAGCTCTTTCTGTCCGCGTATTAAACCATTTTCTCAGGAACTAGATTTTTCCCGGGAAAACGGCTTATACCGAAACGGCTTAGATCCGTATTTAAATGGGCTATATTTTAGAATTTTTATAATCAAAATCGTCGATTATCCAATTTTATAATCAAAATTGTTTTCGAGAAATAATTTTTTTGAAGAGTTTTTGTAGGGGTAGCGCCCCCAAATTTGAAGCTAAAATTCATTTCTTGATTTTATTTGCCTCGGGGTATGATTTTTCTGAACATGTATGCCAAATTTCGTCAAACTCGGCCCAGTAGTTTAGGCTCTAGGCGTCTGTACAGACGATAGACAGGCATTTTTTAAAAACCACTTTATGGACTCAAGGGACCTCAAAAGTGTAAATCAATCAAAATCCCAAAATCAAATTTTCGCACTATCACAATACTTTCTCTTTATATGAGAAAGTATAAACAATAATGAAATGTAAATTGTCTTATTTGATGTAATCATTCTTTTTTGCAGCATTTCACGAGGCAATCAGTGATGCTATTGGACTATCTGTTATCACCCCACGTCACCTTCATAGGATAGGACTGCTTAACAATATTACCGACGATTATGGTAAGTACTCTCTTAACTTCTTAATAACAAGTACTCGCAGATAAGGAGACCGTTGTAGCTGAGTGTTTAGTTTAGGGTATTCGCAACGCTCCAGCGAAACCTAGATCAAAGCCAAGGATGTTAAATAAAGGGGATGGAGGGTTGTGACCCCATGAAGATATGTGAAATAGGAGCTCCGATGGGACAAATTATCCCTTCCTCTTGATTATAGGTTACCAAGAATTTGTTTGTAGTTTGTTTATAACCTTTTAAGAAGGTAATTTGTCCCAGTTCAAAGGTTGTGGAGCATGCGCAGTATGATTTTTCTCTCTAATTACTTTTACTTCCATGGGGTCACTTATTTGCCTTAAACTCCTTCTTAACATTCCACCCCCTTTATATAACATCCTTGATCAAAACACCGTATAAACACTTATATCTTTTTCGAAGTTCGAACACCTGAGAGATGAGACATATTTCACTCTAATAATCACTTCGAGTAAATATAATAACTAAATTACGTGTTGATCGGAAAGTATATAAGACCATACTAAAAATAAAATAAAAATACTATTAGAAAATATAATTAGCGCTGTTCTAATGGCCTATATAATAATGTTTGTTTGTTGCAGAGACGGATATTAATTTTCTCATGGAAATGGCATTAGAGAAAGTAGCGTATCTTCCATTTACATACATCGTTGATTTGGTAATTTATTGCATTAACTGTTCTTAATCTAATATTCTTTACAAGACTATAACTGTTAGTTTTTTTTTGTCTATATATTTTTAATTACATCATCATAATATTGTAGTTTCTAATGTACAAATTATTTATTTACCAAAATTTTACCAAGACTTACACTTATAGAATTTATTTCTTTCACATTATACTGTGAGATCTCTAGTCTGTAGGGGAGTTTTTTTATCCCTAAAATCTAAATTTTGATTTCTAAGTTATTGGCCAAATTCAGTGATAGTGAATCTAAGATCTACGATCTATGAGGTGACACGCCTAGACCCGGCCTTTTGGGTGACGCAAAATTTTACTCATTGGTTTCGAAGTGTTCGAAATAACGCACCTTCAATTTAAGATCAAATAAAATGTAACTTCCTCACGACACGAGTGCATAATTATCCATTTCTTCGTTATTTTGAGTTCATATTATCATTGGATTTGTTATAAAATAACTTCTCCCCGTCGAGGAATCGAACACGACCTCTCACCTTTTGCATTATAAGGTATTTACAAAGGAACCCGATTTTTCTTGGGAAAAGGAAGGTGAACTAGATTTTTAAAGAGAAAAGTGGACTACATTTTAGAAGTGTTAGTCCAAAAACGTCAAAACCATTTTTCCCCAGTTTATGGGGATAACGCCCCCAAATTTAGAGCTAAAAATTGATTTCTTAATTTTACCACGAATCCAAATCCATTCTTAAAAACATGCATTATTGATATTTTTTCGATTTTTTGAGCCCTGCAAAACACCATTTTTTATGCAAAAAAAAGTTACATATAGGGTATAAATTTTAGATTGGATTTAGATTCTATGACTAAAAATAAGCATTTTGTGTCTCTTGAATTATTTTCCTAAATCCATTAGTAGAATAGAATAGAATAGAATAGAATACCATTTATTAGTTTAAGGAGAACAAAAGAACATTTTTTCTATGCGATAACAAAAATTAAAAGTTAACTTCATAAATCATAAACTAAAAATCCATTAGTATAGCTGTAAAATGGACTTAAAGTTTAAATTTTTGCACGTTCAGGGCTCTTTAGATGGCAAACTAATGCTCGGAGCAAAAAATTTCCAAGAATAAAAAGTTATTTTTAGCCATAGAATCCAAATCCAGTCTTAAAATTTTGGCTTCCTATTCACTTTTTTTTAATTTTGTAAATTACACACACTTTTCTGAACACAGAAAATTTTCAGAATATGTTCTGCAAGCGCCTTTTCGGCCATTATCAAACCCTGAAAACCGCATCTTTCTATCCACCATGGTTCCGGAGATATTTCGCTGTTCCATATTAGCTGGGACACCCTGTATTGACCTATAATAGAAGGAGCTAGGTTTTATTTTGTTTTACGAATTTTGTCACACCGAGCTCAAAATATTCGCCATCACTGGAATAGTCAAAAAATCAATATTTTGACGCTATTTTTTTAAATTGTGACTGCAGGAATATTTTTTTAAAAGGATATGTTATTTACAACTACAACTCACATGTCACAAATCGATCGTCTACTTGCAAACCCTTCTATGTCTGAAAATGTAAATTTTACAGGNGCTGTCAAAAGTTAATACTAATTGTAAAAAGTGTATCATATTTCTCTCTAAAACTAATACTAGACTTTTTGTTACAGTGGAGGTGGCGAGTGTTTAGTGACGGTACTCGAGACATGAACTCAGCTTGGTGGGAACTCAGAGTTTGGCACCAAGGAGTTCTTCCTCCTATACCAAGATCTGAACATGATTTCGACCCAGCCTCCAAGTACCATGTTATCTCTGACCAACCATACATCAGGTTCGATTGATAAACCAAAAACACAAATCTAAAACATATTTTTATAGTTTGTAGATAGATTATCCAAGAGAACTTTTTTTATTTTTATTTTCACAAATCTAAAAGTAAAAAAAAAAAATCTCCTGACCTTACTTTTTTAAGAAAATTGAAAAAAATAGATTTTTCTTAATATCGAGTCTTTGTATTTCTATCCTTTATTTATTTTATTGCTTCCGAGCTTACCGAAGGTAACGGAAGCATTGTGTTCACTTTTGAGAACAAAAAAGTTTTATGCCTCCGATTTTAAAAATTCCAAGACAGAAATCCGTTTCAGACATCAGGGAACATTTTTGGTTCCGTGTCTGTCTGTCTGTCTGTC
>KZ651571.1:374451-385150 GCA_001010745.2 Gerris buenoi | reverse complement strand
AAAAAAAAAAAAAAAAAAAAAAAAAAAAAAAAAAAAAAAAAAAAAAAAAAAAAAAATCATTATTTCCATCACATTCAACTCAGCATTAGGCAATTTATAGAACAGCCACTTTACACAGGGATTATTAGTCTGAAACATGTCTTCCGATGTCTTCGATACAACAAGGTAACTCTGATCATTATAATAAGCCTTATGCTATACAATAAAAATAAAAGCCAAATTAATATATCTCTGATATATATATAATATAATCATAACGTTAAATATTTGGAAGAATATCTCCATAAAAATGTTTCAATGTATATACAAATTATTACAATTAAAAAAAAAAATTAACAATTTTTAATAACAGGTTTTTTTTTAAATCACAAAAATCAAAGTGTGGTGAGAGGAATTTGAGCAGTGATATACTGTAGGGTAAGGTAAATAATTGATTAAAAAATCATAATTTACATTTGGAATTTAAGATTAGATAAATAGTTAATTAAGGAAATTTGGAATCAAAATCAAGTAAATTTTATACATATGACTAAAAAATAATATAATACAAAAACTGAAGCTCTTTATCAGTTAAATAATTGTTGTTAGTTAAATGCATATTTACTAAAAAAATAGTACTAAAATTGTATAGGAAACAAAAATGCTTGAAAATGTTTTGTTTTTGTGCAAGCTTTAAAAAAATAATAATTTAAACAATAAATTCTTTTGTAAGCATAACAAGAAGTAAAACAACTGAGAGTTATAAACGGCATCTTATAATTGAGAGATAATATAAAAATGGAATTGGTTGGGGAAATAAAGAATTTGGCAGACAGTATGTGTACTATTCCTCTGTATAGATATTCTACTGACTGATAAGGAAGGATTACCAAAGGCGCAAGAATATTAAACTTTCATCACCTTACATCTGAAATTATTTCATCAAACGTGGTAAAATCTAATCATTCATCTAATGATAAAAACAACAATTTGTATATTTAATAAAAACAAAATAACAAATAAATTTGATTTAGCAAGTACGACATTAAAATTATAAGTAGAAGATATCACCTTATTTCAGTGGTAAAAAAACGGGGGGGGGGGAGAATTTAAATTTAATCTTAATTTGATATTTAAAGAGAACAGGGAATTGCTGTAAATTCTTTACTCTTATGAATGAGATTCTTTGACTTTCTCTATTCTAACTAACTTATTCAAGACAGGAAAACATCGGTGTCTTACATGCTTAGACAATACATTTTTTTTTCCTAAAACTAGATGTGTTATGAAAATAATTAAGAAAATATAATTAACATTTTTTTTCCCTCAGTATTTTATTTAATTTCTTTTTTTATAATCATTTATGAATAATAATTGGTGTAATACATTATGTTACTGAAATTAGGCAATAAGAAGATTTTCCATAAAATTTTTGTTAAGATTCATTACTTAAAATTGAGGGGGCATTTATTATTGTATTTTATGATGGGGAAGCCCAGATATTATTAATTGCTCTTAAAATAATAATTGTTAACAGGGGGTTTTTAATATTATTATTTTATTTTTTATTTTTGTTCTTGAGCAAAATTTTAAATAACAAATATAAATTAAAAATATGTTATTGTTGAACAATAATGCAGATACTGCAAATCAATAATAACTTCTAAAACATCATGTAGAATAACAATTTAAATACTTTGACTGCATCTAACATGTTTAAACAATCCAATTATAAAATTAAGAAGGGCGAAACATTGAATACTGAATAGGCATTGACAGGGAATGATTTTACAGGGCTTATTGTATTCTTAAAATCAAATCTTAACTATTTTTATATATTTTGATTGTAAAATATAAATAAATAGTGNGGAAAAGCCGTCAGGAGCCAATGAGAAGTCTGGATTTTGAATTTTAGAAGGTCGGGCCAACTAGGCAAACAAAAATGTCACCGGCCCCACCCCTAAACAGGCCTAGTGGCATTATTTTTTTTTAATCATTTAGGTTGGCCAATCTGAGTGTCAAAAGTCAAAACTTTAGTAAATCTTACTGTATTCCTATTTTCATCCCAAATAAGTAAAAATAATAATATAATAATTATTTTAAAAAAATACAATTAAAATCTTCTATACTCATCAATAATTGATTAAAAAACGTATTTGCCAATACACTCATTTAATATTCATAATAAAAATAATAAAATTCTTATTAAACAAAACATATTTTGGTTCAAGGTATATTATAGTTTTTAATAAAATTCTCCTGAACGTTCGGGAGAATAAAAGAAACATAAATTTAGACAAAATTTTAAACAAATCAAGGAGAAATATTCTTGTTGTCGATTTTAAAAAAATAATAATCCATTCATTAATTCTAGTTAAATGGATCATTTTAAAATGGCTAATTTATTTTAGTAGATTCATATTTCTTTTTTTTTTTACATTTTTCTACACACGTTCTTTTTTCTCTATTTATTTCTTTATTGTGCAAGAAAATTCAATTTTGAAACTCAGATCTAAGAAAAACAAAAAATAAATAAAACACAACATAACAAAATAAATAAATGGACGGAAGTTCCTCCTCACAAAAAAATAAATCATTATGAAACAGAAAATTATAAAATAAATGAGTGAATCGCATCTATAAATACTTTTAAATGTAACAATGGAATGATATGAAGCCATATTCTCAGCCTTCCATAAGTAAAATATAAAACACCCGCATGAATTTAAAAAAAAAAAAAAAAAAAAAAAATCTGATGATTTTTTAAGGAAAATAGATAACCCAATTATTTATTACATTTAAGCATTTTACTACTTTATTATAGGGTCTTAATAAATCCTGTCCACTAAAGTGCACTTATTTTCTATAATGCACCCTCTCAAAGAATGTGTTAAACAAAACCCACAGATTTCACTAGAGGTGATAATCAAATCTTTAAAACATTAAGATATTTTGAGATTAACAAATGTGCGTAAAACAATATCTGCAATTAAATTTTAAAATCAAAATCACAATAATTCCAGATTTCTTATCAATAAATTGAATTTTTTTTAAAAACCATTTATTTTTATTTGAGAAATTTCTGATTATAAAAAAAAAAACTTATTTGTTCAATATAAATAAATAATACATTATTTATTGTAGCTATGCAAATTATACATCTAAATCTTGCTATATTGTCTAACAATAAAATTTTCAAAAGTGCCTTAATAATAATTTATTATTTGCAGTTTTCAATAATAGATTTTGATACTGACTGACATACTTTATAGTAATTCGGAGCTATTATTTATGAGGGAACAAACATACATTTTTAAATTGAAAATTAAAGCTAAAGATTTAGTAGAAAAAAATAAAGTAATTGCTTTAGGATGCAAGTTGAAATACAAAATCGGCAGACCCTGACTATAAATAGCATAGTAAATTGTTTTTATAATCCATTTGCTTGAATGAAAAATATACATTCATTAGAAACCAACAACAAAAAATAAATAAATTAAAAAAATAATAATAATCTGACACGACCGAACTTCCTCCTTATTAGAATATTGAGTATAAAACAATAAAAGCAGCCACTAGGTTCTTTGCTATCGTACTGATCTCTACATTTTGCTCTTATTATCTTGCTTGTCGTTCAATATTTACAATCCATTTATGCCCTATATTTTTAGTGAATATGGCGTGCGGGTTAAGTGTATATTACTGTAGAAGTTAGATGTTTTTTAATTGCTTGACATAGGTGAGTCCTTTCTAAAACTAGCTTCACAACAATGTTGTGATGTGTAACAACAATTAAAGATTGTAAAAAGGGTCTGAGAGACTTAGAAGCGTATTCCTTAACACGATGGTATGTATATAGTAGATAAGAGTACGTAAATTGATTTTTATTAATAAAGATTTAATTTTTACTCTGAAATATTTTCTTTTCTTTGTTCCTCGGATTATCTGACCTTTTTTTCGTTCCAACCATACTCTGGTCGATTAGGAGACGGATATGAAGGGTTCTACAGTATTTACAAAGAAATATCAAATAGACACGGATCATTTGCACTGCCTTGGGGTACACAAAAATTGATCGTTTAAGATCTTACATCATAAGATAATTCTAGGGGGAGCCTGCACCTGAGATTAGGTAAACACATTATCAAATTATTTGCAGGGATTACTCACGAAGGAGCTTATTTATGTTCCTCAATTTGGAAAGTAAAAAGAGCCCCTAATCCCCACTTCATCAAGTTTATACAGGAACACACTTTAAGTTAAGAAAGAAGTTACCGATAAATCAAGCTCTTGTTAGCTTACTCCTGGATTAATGTTGACTTATGTCATTTTGATTTAGATTTGCCAAATTTGTACAACTTTAAGCCAATTAAAAATAAAACAATTATCCCAAGAAGAAAATGATTTAACTAATTTAATAAAACGATTAACTTCTTTTAAACATTAAAAGCTAAACAAAAATAATAATCTGTCAATTTAAAATTGTTCAAGATATAAAATTTTACAAGTTCATTAATTAAATAATAAAATAGGTTTTTTTCTTCTAAACTTTACATCAAAATTAAATATTTCTTATTGAGAATATGGCTTTCACAATTGAAAAAAATACTGATGAGAAAAAATCCAATAAATAAAAACTAAACAATAAATGCATAACATAAAATAAAAAAAAACAACTTAGTTAAAAAAAGAAATGCTAACTAAAAAGCAATAGTTAATTAAATTAATTTTAAAATGCCGTTACAAAAAATTAAAATAAATAAATATTTAAAGCTAAAACTTACAGAAACAATCAACAGACAAATAAATACTCAATACACAATTCTTTTGCATCATATAATTTAAAACGTTTTAAATAATATTAAATGAGAAAAAAATATACATAGGAACCATCGTAAAGTAGATACTTTTCTTTAAAGAAGGTTTAACCAACTCAAGATTACATCTTGAAAACAATTTTTTTTTAAAAATTAAAGATGTGCTTACATTTAACAAAGATAATTTAATATACAAAATGAAATAGTGAGATATTAAACAAAAATTAAAGTCAGGGCGAAGGTACATGAAGTAGAAAGCAGGCTTGTAGAATGTGGAGTGCTTAGATTTGTAAATATCGGTGGTTTCATTTTTATATTCTTTGTTCAGGCGTTAAGCCTAACTAGAACTTGGCCCTGCCTCCATATCTCCTCCGCCCTTGTCTGACATTGTGCTATCCTGGTTACCAGACTTGGAGTCTGATTTTTTCATTTTGTCTAGAATGATTGATAAAAATCAAGATATAATAAATTTTAATACTGAAATATTAGTCCAGGAGATATCATGACTAATATCAAGCTAGAATTTTGTGTATAAGTAAATGTTTTGGTGCATTTTAAGAATATATGGTCGGCTAAGTTCATCTAAGGGACATAGCTTGGCAATAGTCATTTGAAAAAAACAAACCGGTGGAGAGCTGCCATGTCTCGCTCTTTTTGGTGGACAATGTGATTTTTATGATCTTAAGTACAATAATATTAAGTAGACCAATGATCAAGTTGATGGTTGGTTGTCCCTTGATTTCGAGTAAAATTTGACTAGCCAACCTATTAAGTGACAAACTACCATCAACTTGATTATTGGTCTACTTAGTATGTTCGCACTCAGGATCATAAAAATCACATTGTCAACCAAAAAGAGCGGGACATGGCAGCTCTCCACTCTATTGCCAAGCTATGTCCCGCAGACGAACTTAGCCCACCATATATTCTTAAAAGGTACCAAAACATTTACTTATACACAAAATTCTAGCTTGATGTTAGTCAGACACTTTTTGGCACGCTATCTCCTGGAATATATAGTAAATTATTGTTTGACAAAGTTCTTACTATTAATACTTTTTGTCTCTTTGATTAGGAATATAACAATTCAAAACAAATTATAACTCTTATGTTTTAATAAAATTGTAGTACAATACTTATACAATAAATATCATCATATACGAGGGCCATTGGAAAGAAACCTCAGATTGGCCACTGTGCAATCTAGAAATTTGCAATGCGATCTAGAAATTTGCGCTCCAAAAAAACTCTCCGCCAAATGTGTGTGCTTATTATTAGGTAGTCCCTTTTTTAGTTTGTTTGTATGTTTTCTGTTTGCTTATTTCTTTGTATGTTTATCTGTTAGGTAGTTTTTTGTATGTTTATCTGTTTGGTAGTTTCTTTGTATGTTGTTGCTTTATTGTTTCTTTGTACTTTTTTTCTGTTAGCTTGTTTGTTTTACTGTTCGCTTTTTTTTATATTTTTATAATTTTGTTTTGCTTGCTGTTTCTGAAATTGATTTTTAGGATTCAAGTTGTAGTAATCATAAAATCCTAGTAATAGTGCTAGATGGGTAGCATACACCACTTTTTCAAACCTAGCAATAAGGCCTGAAGCCAGTAGTATTAAGTATGAAAAATACACTACTAAAAGAAGACTTCTTTAAGAAATAGACTTACCAGTAGTGGAGAGTGCCTGCAACTTATCAGGAAGATCGGACGTAGACACAATGGCATGATCATTGAGTATATCAGCCATGGCATTGCGTCGACCTGTCCTGCCTGTCGTTATAAACTCCTTGACAGGATCCTTAGTTCCTTCCTCCTCACACATACCTCCCGCTCCACCGCTTAGCATAGTCATCACTGAAAATATGTCAAAATTTATGTAAATCAAGTAAAGAATGGTAAAAGAATTAAAAACAGATATCAACATACTGATTCAAGACATTATAACACAAATTTTCAGTTAATTTTTGCCACTAACTTATCACATTAAGTTTCAAAACAATACCCACAAATTTACAACAAAACTTGTAGTGTTCAGGTATTTTTAAGCTCTTTAACAGTATAAGTAATCTGTCAAAAAAATGATACCAGTTGAAGAGATGAAGAGTTTGATGTAAATTCAGATTGTACACCACTTTGAGGTTATAAATATAAATAATGCACTTTGAGGTTATAAATATAAATAATGCCGCAAAACCTTAATTTTGTGTACCCTTGAATTTACAATAGCTGCTCCGCACCACTTCTCGGTGCCCCGCTCATTTCCTGAAGAAAAACAACCCTCCTGTATATAAACCAGGTAGAGGTCCAACTCAAAGAAATTTTGATGTCACGTACAATACGAATTAGCCAAGTTTGATTTAGTATGAGTAATACTAAATAACCAATTTAGTTACATTTGAAAGTTTTTTAACTCCCCAAATTTCAACTTAACAAATTCCCTTAAACCTAACATTCCAGGAGATAACGTGCATAAAAGGAACTGACCAACATCAAGCTAGAATGTTGTGCACAAGTTGATCTTTAGGTGGTCTGCGGGACATAGCTCAGCCATGAATGAAAGCCTTTGTTGGTTTATACAGTAATCTCTGACAGAGTTAATTAAAGTTTTATCTATAAATGTTAAACCAAATCAGCTTATGCTCAGCCATAGGCTGTTAAAAAAATTAACCAGTGGAGAGGCACTATGTAGCATTTTTTGTGATTTTAATTATCCCTAGTAAAAAATTAGTTATTAGATCAAATATCTTTGAAAAAAAAAGCTGATTTTAGTTTGTCACTTGATAGGTTAGTTACTCAAATATTTCACCAAATCATAGAGGTCTCTCATAGCAAGAAAAATAGTACCAAATATACATATTATACATATGTATTGTTTTTTTGTCAATATAATCCCAAAAATATCTCTTTTTATAAAGAGATATTTGTGGGAATAAAAAAAAAAAAGAAAGAGGAGTAACTATAAAATGATACTATATGGTGGAACAAATTAAATTATGACAGCAATAACATTTTATGTAACTTACCAATACTTCATTTCAACACATTAAATAATCACTCATAAATATAACTAAAAAAAAAATCAATACAAGCATGGTCATATAATGCCATAAAATAATAAGCAACAATAGAAGAACTCTTATCCAACACCTAGAAATTATGTATGCATTACATGCACAGAATGCAGACTGCTTGAATAATTTATTCAACCTTGAACCATGGAAAAATAATTAAATAATAATAATAATATGTACAAATTCAATCGCCCAAATCCACACCTAGTATAAACTTTTAATATATGTACAATCAAACCTGTAAATCAAAATATCCTATCAAAAGTGGTATTTTGAATAAACATTTTTTTAGGGATAACTTCTATTCTAAATCTCAAAATCTGTAAAATTGAACAATTTAGTACGATAGTAAAGAAATTAATGTAAAAAATTAGAAATGACACAGGATTGCAGCAGTATCAAAAATGTAAAAACTAAAATTTACCTATTGAAACAGAAGAAAGTGGGAATGTAACATGGAAATATTCAGCATTTTTTCATTGACATTCATGTCACTTTAATAAAAAATTGTACAAATAAGAAAAAAAAATATTGAAAAAAAAGAGAAAAACAAAACCATCAATTTATTAAATTGCCGCAAGGGTTGAAATGTATTTAAACTATAATGTTTTATTACTTAATTTCTATTATTAATTGTGTAGTAGTAGTAGTAGTAAGGTACTAGTACTATATGGGTAGGGCAAACCACTTGTTCCAATTAGGCAATTAGGCCATTTAGCAATTAGGCCATATTGTGGGCACAGTTTACTAGCCCTGAGGTTAAGAGTTGCAGCTACTACAGACATCATAACTCCGTACAATGTATCGTCAAAGCGAGTAAGGGGTGATCATTAGTGAGCCATATAAATCAGAGTATCATGGCGAGGAATCGAACCCACGACCTTGTACCGCTCTTGATTCATTGATGGCCGAGCAGACGTGGTAATTAATTAAATCGACATCACGCTGCGCTGGCTCCCATTAATTGTGTAATACTTAAAAAATATTAAACAACCCAATCTCTTAACTTATAAAAGTCTTATCTTCTACCTTTTTAAACTATGATAATAGTAATTTCAAATTATTAACCCATATATAATGAATGAATCAACCCAATAATTGTCGAAATAGTAAAGAACTTTCCCCTTAAATTAAGTCTAAAGCCTTCTTTAATCTCAAAGAGACTTATTCTTTTACAAATTCTTTGATAAATTGATACATTAATTCATAATAGATAGACAAAAAATTGACCGACAGAACGACTGAAAGGGAACCAATTTAGAAAATGTAAAAAGCGCAGACGTTCGAAATTAATTTGGGGCTATCTGCGGGCTACTTTTGACAAACCATTTAAATTTCATAATGATCAGTTGAGTACTTTTGAAGATATAGGTCTAAATAAATGTATGTTTGTGAGCATGTGCAAGATAAAATAATGGGCGCAGAAGGTTGAAACTTGTATGGGATCAACAATGGGCTAAGTATGACCTACCATCCAAATTTCATTAAAATCAGAAGTGTTGTTTTTAATATGTTGGTTTGCAAAAAAATACAATTTTTTTAATCTTTTTCCAACAACAATATCTCGAAAACGGTATGTCTCACTTCAAACATGCATAGGACCTTTATTGTGCAGAATTATGTGAGAAATATTTTTAGTAATAACACTGCTCTTCAAAAAATAAACCGTTTTGCGTAAAAAGTGAAAAATCAGTAAATTTTGGACTTTCAGGAGGGGGTAGAGGGGACGCGTCCCCCCAAGAGGGGGGAACTTACTGTTTTTTACTACTACAACCCATAAAAGTGTTTCCACAAAGTTTCGAAACTTTATAAATTATTTCCCCCATTTTTCCCTATTTTCCTGACTAATATAACATTTTTTGCTTCTCCTGAAACATTTTGTTTTTGTGGGTTACGAGGTATTACAGGTGTAAAGGGTGTTGTGGAGTGCGATGTGAACACTATCACTGATTCTATAACACTGTTTATTTATTATATATGTAGGTACATCTAGATATCGATATAAATATATAATATCGATTTATATCGATACATATATATGACAAAAGGTACGGTATACAGTGGATATTATATACAAATGTATATTAGATCTATGATTTTGCTGTAGTTAAAACAATTGTATTAAATAGAAGAAGATTACTTCGCTACAGTATTTGCATTAAGAATTGTGGCTTTTGAAACTCAGATTGGCCAACCTATGAGGAAAAAAATAAAGCCACTAGGCCTGTGAAAGGGATGAGACCAGTGACATTTTTATTTGCCTAGTTGGCCTAACCTTCTATAATTCAAATTCCTGACCCTTCATTGGCTCCCCAAACAATTTTTCGAATTTCAACGCTCATACTGCAGTACAGTAAACGAAAAATTGTGACCACATTGTTAAAATCCTAAGACCCATACTTCATTTTCAAGTGATATTCTTTTGAATATAATTTATATTAACATTTTACGACAAATAATATAAAAAAAAAAAATAATAAAATGAATTACCTATCCATATAAACAGCTTTCAAGAATTAAAAAAAGTACATTATACACACATTAATACAATAATATTTAGAGTAAGAAAAAAAATGGTAATAAACTATTCATATATTTAAAAAAGTAAAATGTACAAGGTAGCTAAAAGAAAAAAGAAAGAAATGATTGAAATAACAAAATAAAAAAATAACAAACTCAAAATGAACATTTTAAGTGCATGTCTTTTAATCATTCAATTTCTTAATGATATAATATGTTGACATTTTCATTAAAATTTATATAAATTAAAAAAAAGAATAAAAATATATACAGGTATATATTATAATGTTAAAAATTAATTAAAGGCTTTTAAAATTATTAA
>KZ651571.1:351653-371281 GCA_001010745.2 Gerris buenoi | reverse complement strand
TAAATTAATAATTAAATAAAATAAAATTATTAATAAAAAAATAAAATAAAATTATTAATAAAAAAATAAAATAAAATTATTAATAAAAAAATAAATTAATCAAACAAATAAATAAATTGACAGAACAAATAAATAAATAGAAAAAAATCAATTATAGAAATACAATTATTAAGTACTAAAAACTTATAACTTGAAAGAAGTAATGTCAGAAGTGTGACTGGTAATAAACAAACGAACATAATGACATCAAATATTCATGAGTTTCCTTACTAATGACAACATCAAGTGGGGATGGAAAAAAGACGAGACCTCGAATACACTTTCGTTAGCTCTGCATACAATACTACGGAACTTATATTCATAAATACTGTTCGTCTACAGTCAAAGTGTTCGTCGTTAGAAATTAGTAATGCACATCTAAATATAGATATGAGCTGAACTATTAAAATTTCTCTCCAACTAATATAAAATTATGATTAAACGGTCCATGACCTTTATTAATGAACATAATAAAATAAATCAATGAAACAAGTAAAAATAGACTGCCAATAAGTGTGGCACATAGCTTCCTCGCATCCTATCACATACTTAACTGATTTTATGCTTTTACAAGCCATTATTGTCTTATTTATTTAATTGTTTCCCATGTTTTTGCTTCCGAGCTTACCGAAGGTAACGGAAGCATTGTGTTCACTTTTGAGAACGAAAAACTTTTATGTCTCCGATTTAAAAAATTCCAAGACAGAAATCCGTTTCAGACATCAGGGAGCATTTTTGGTTCTGTGTATGTCTGTCTGTCTGTGTGTCCGCGAATTATGAAACGTCCGACGATAACTTGAGTAATTCTTAACCGATTTAGATGAAATTTGGTAGACATGTTCATTTGACTAATGCTCAGGACGAGTTCGTTGTACAACGTTATCCGTCCAAGCGTTCACGCGTAACGCTCATGTAAACGTGAACTTCAAATTTAAAATTGGTATTTTAGGCCGGGAAAGAAATCAAACTTCATCTATTCAATGAGACAAACATTTTTTTCAAATACAATTTTTTATTAAAACCAACAGTGACACCGCTATCTAGTGTTAAAAATCGCTCAAACTATTAATAGCTTTTAGAAAATAACAATACAACAATAATTTTAATGTTAATAATACAATGAAGTACATGATAGTATGCGAGGAAGCTATGTGCCACACTAATTGGCAGTCTATTTTAATTGTTCAATTTTTTTTTATTATTATTATTATTTTACATGAATTAAAGAGCATGATTAAAATTTAAAGAGGGCAGACGGTTGAAATTAATCTGGGGCTATCTGCGGTCTACGTTCGATAAACCATCCAAATTTCATAAAAATCAGATGAGAACTTTTGAAGACAAGGGTGTAAATAAATGTATCTTTGTGCGCATGTAGAATAAAAACAAATGGACACAGTAGGTTGAAACTTATATGGGACCAACAATGAGCTAATTATGACACCATCCAAATCATATTAAAATTGGACAAGTAGTTTTTAAGATATGTTGGTTAGCAAAAATTGAGTGAGAGACAGACATGAAACCTAAAATGTTCCCTGATGTCTTAAAATGGATTTTTGTCTTGGAATTTTTGAAATCGGAGACATAAAACAAATTTAGCTTCTGTTACTATCGGTAAGCTTGGAAGCAAATAAAAATTGAATTTCCCTTCAATAATTTTAATATAATTACAAAATGGATTTTCATCATTAACATTAACACAGGTCAATTTAGTCACACATAAAAATAAATCTTCTTAGAACCAGTAGCATTAGAATTGCTTGAAAAATAGACTTTTATGAAATTATAAAAAATATTTTTGCAAATATTGGCAATGCACCATAGCATTGATGTAGTTCTAATAGCTTGTAAACCAAAAACAACATTTTAAACAATCCTCTA
Organism: Gerris buenoi; assembly: GCA_001010745.2. NCBI lineage: Eukaryota > Metazoa > Arthropoda > Insecta > Hemiptera > Gerridae > Gerris > Gerris buenoi. Next base: position 369,358 of record KZ651571.1, on the reverse strand, counting down.
GTGGTCATAACAACTTAGGGGGGGGGGGGGTGGTTAAGGACCAATGTTTCACGCCAAATACTGTAAAGAATCATATTCAGGAGGTTCAAATTTTCAGTTTGAGTGGATATAATAAAAGTAAATTAATTTTGAGCAGAATGAATTTTGGAACAGATGATGGGTCCAGTATGTAGAGGAATATATCTAAACCCATACATTTGAACTGATTTTTAATTGATAAATTCTTACAATGAGGTTTGACATTCTCTAAAGCAGGAGACTTCATAAGACTTTTCTTTTAATTTTGAATTGTTCTAATTAAAAAAAGAAATCTTCAATGTGTACAGTCTGATATAAAATAATCTGTAAGTAGTGTTTTGGGCCTAAACTTTTTTTTAAGCTTTGAAATAAGCTATTAGTGGACTGTATAGAGGGGGGAGGGGGGATTGTGCTGGTTGAATTAACCAAACTAGCTTGTCTAGACTAAACTAATATACAACACATCCTATCTTCGCTAGAACTAAAACAATTCAAAGCAATACCTAATTAATAAGTATAACTACGAATTTAATGGTACATAACTATACATAATCATAAATATAGTTTTCGACGGTATTTTTCTCCGATGCATCATAGGGGCTCATGATGAAAGAGGTGCAGTTCAATATCCAAACAACGTCTTCTCACAAAATGAGTGCAATTGAAACAATTGACCTACAAATTGACAATTTACAATTGACTTATACTTTCAAACCATCAGATTATCTTAAGAAGGTTTCTAATTAGAACAGCCAAAACCGGTCGTTTCAATTACGATCATTTTGTGTGAAGACATTGTTTGGTTATTGAACTACACCTCTTACATGATAAATATTGTATTGGATCAATGGTAGAACTTCATTAGTTAAAAGAAAGAGATCATTAGGAGCTAATTTTTAATTACAGCCATAATATCCTAAAGTGATTAATCTTAAGCTATATGAAGACAGTTTGGGCTAAAGCCCCAAAAGTGAGCTCCCCACACCACAATATATTTTTACCACTTATCGACTAGGCGAATCATTCACCAAAACCATCGACCAGACAGTCAATCACTTGAATATTTGACATTATTTAGCTTTACGAGCTTTGTTTGGCATTATGCCGACAGGATTTGTGTATACACACTAAGTAGAAGCGCCAGACATATCGGATCTCGTAACCAGGCAGTTATTGTCTATCCACATTCAATGGTCAATGATTTAAGACACTTCCAGGCTCGACATATTATTATTCATTAATCCTATTAAATGTAAAATGAAACATAATCTGACTTATTTCCTAATATAGAATAATAATATTAAGAAACAAAAACTATTAATTGTTATAATCTTAATTGTAATTTTAGAATCTAAAGCCCTAACATTACAATATATAACTCTCGAACCTTAATAAGTCTTTATAAAAGAACAATAAATAAATAAGTACATAGAAGTAATAATCATCAATAAAACTATAATAGGTTTGTCCCAACCTTGCAGTGTACTGTCTGTGGGATCGTCACCGGCATGCACAATGGATATAAGCCGTTCCAACCCGACTTGTTTCGTACCGTCCTCCAAACTGTTCCAAACCCCGCAGGGATCACTTGTGAATCGTTTACTGTACCATCCTAACAATCCTCTGACAATACCAAGTACTAGTTTGTATGATATGGGCAGTTATGACAATCATCACACATGTCAACAGGAAGGTTCCCTAACTGTTATGATTTCTTGAATGTTTTAATATGTTGCAAATTATAGTACCTAAACCCCGTTCCAACCTGACATTTTATTACAGTAGAATTTTAGCACATGCGTATAAAATCTGTCCTAAACGATTCCCGAACGATCCACAGGACGATACAAATAGGGGATTTGGAACAAACCTAATAAATATATTTAAAAACTTTAGGTGTAATAAATCAGTGATAAAACCATGCAAATAATAATCAAACAGTGAGAAAGAAATCATGCTTCCAGAAATTCAAATACTATTTAATTAATAAAAATATGTNTCGAGGTTAATATTGCCTGTTTTCGGGTGGTGTGTGGTTCGGATATGTGCGAAGCCCATATTCCCAGACCCAACCTTCCCCTCTAACAATTTCCTTCAAGGGTTTTCCAACAAGTCACGTACTTTACCAAGAAACTAATTCCACTTCCTTCAACCCGAGTAAGGGATGAGAAAGGAGAGACCCGTCTTCGCACGACCGTAGATTTACAACGACAAAATCACGGCTGGATAACATTGGCGTCGACGCACCCACATAACTTCTTCCAAGTTAACAGATTTCTCTTCTCAGGCTTCAATCTTTTCTAAGGGTTTTGTAACTTGAACTAGGGAGAATCGACTGCGCCCCGCTTATAAGGAGAAAAGCTTCAAGTTCTTTCTTCATTTTACGGCTCTTTCTCAATTCCGAGATTACCTTCGTGACGCAATTCAAAAAAAAAATGAGAGGAACAGTTCCTCTATCTGAGAGGATTTGAAAACTGATGATCATTTGTATTTTTTATCTATTTCGTTTTTCAGGATTTTAATGAAAATTTAAGCATTACAACATATAATATTATTCAAATAAAAACTAAATTTAAAAAAAAAACAGGCGGACACTTCCATTATTGGTTTTATGAATTTTAACCAAACCAATTAAGTATATATGGATTGTTCTGAATTAAAAAAAGTTGTAAAAGAACTAATTCTACTTTCTAATTAGAGCAATTAAAAAGAATACAAATTTAGAATGGAATTATATAAAAGCATCATGTGATAAATGAAATATAATAAGAAAAAAAATTGTTCTTAAAAAATCTGAACGAAATAAAGTAATTAATTTGACTTTTTTAAAAATTATAAAATTTATTAATGAGTGATGGATAAAATGATACCAAACAGACAAAAAGTGAAGCAGCCCTCAAATTAATGACAAGACGTCCAAAAATATGATTAGTTTAACCAGTGACAAATACAATAAGTGATTAAAACTAATTAATAATAGTGGTTAAATCAATATATATTTATATACGTTTAAAATGTAACGTAAAAAAAAAATAAATTGTTTAAAAAGTAAGATATAAAAATTTTGTTTAAAAATTCTTCTTTGTTCTATTTTTCCTTTAAAACTGGATACTTGTTATCAGTAATAACATGTCATCCATAAATACATGCTTGTGCTGATAATAAAAATATCAAATAGGATTAAAAAGAGAAAAAAATATTTTTTTAACTAAGAGAGAAAAATTAAGACAGTAAATAACTATAGTATAGTTGAAATATAGGCAATTTAAGTTGTGGGTGGTTATAAGGGCTTACAATTTTATTAATACGAGTATTTCCCTTTTACAAAACTATGTATATAAAAGAATGGAACTAAATTTATTTCTTCGGAACTACTCAGAACTAAGCTAACTTTTTTTTATAAAAATATAAAATTTATTTAAATAAATTAGTTGTTCCATAGCTAAAATATTTGTTATTGTTAAGGACAAAGAGGTCTTTTCAATAGACTGACTTATTTTAATTCATCAAATCCTGACTTATAATATAATTGCGTCATAAATTGACAAAGGGACAAGCAACTTTACATTTTTTTGATGTAATCATTAGTGATAGAAATGTCTCATTTCCCCCAGGGAGAACAATTATGCTTAGAATTTCTATTCTTAGTTAGCTTTAAAGGCACCTAAATGTCTCATTTCTACTTTGAATTTCTATTTTTAGTTAGCTTTATGGAACCTTTATTGAACCTAAAGTAATTTAATGAAAAAACTTAGTGTATTATCACAAGGAGTTGAAGGGGAGGATCCTATTATGATTATTAGTATCAAAACCTATTATTAATACAGTTAACTGTATTAAAAATGAAACATAAGAGGTCTGTCCTGAAAATAGAAGGTAATATTTTCAAAAATATGTACAGTAGAACCTCCCTTACAATACCCTCAATAACACGAATACCTCAATTACAAGTGCAATTTTCAAATCCCCTTGAGATTGCCATTACACATAATGTTTAATTAACGACTGGTATTATCCAAACAACCTCAATAACACGGATTTTTTACTACGTTTTTATTAACTTGGTTTCTTGTTTGTATGTTTGTTTGTTTGTCCAGTACAAATCTTGCAATCGAATTTTAACTAACTTCAGAACACGATTTTCGAATTTGAAACTTTCAGAACAGCTCAGAACACGATGACAATGCATTATTTTAATGCTTTTAGTAATTTTTCAGCAGAATTTAATTCGTTTTCAGCAAATTTGCTGCATGGAAAATTAGTTCGGAAAAAATCCGCATGTTATTTTATTTGTAAAAAACATTAATTAAGAAAAAAAAAATTAATTAAAAATTAAGATTTTTTTTGAGAGTAAACATTGAATGACAGCAAAAAAGAATAAGTAAACCAAGTAATTAAAAAATGAATTAATTGAATTAAAAAACGTAGTTTATAAAAAGTTCTTTTTATCTTGTAATTATTCCAATTCACAACATAACTCAGAACCTCTATAACAAGTCATTTTGAGAAGTCAACCTCTATACAGGAATGGGTCGTCCTTGAACAAGTCTAGACTTAAAAAACCCACCCCACCCTCCTCCCAACATTCTATTAACCTCTATAACACGACTGATAGTCAAAATAACCTTGATAACATGACCCTCAACAAAAAAGAGCACCTCGATAACAAGACTGTTTCCCCAATCCTCTTGAGATACTTCTTATCGAGGTTCTACTGTATTTACAAATGAATCAATATATATATATGTCTCCTTCAAAGTATTCTGCACCTGACGTAACGCACTTGCGCCCATGTCGTTTCCACAGCTGGAAGGATCCCTGGAAGTCCTCTAAAATAAAGACCTTCTGCTGCCTCGTCTTGACGTATTAATGGGTTCCAAGTCCTATGTCCCTCAAATGCTGACCCTGGAGTACCATTTTGTATTTCAGGAAAATTATTTTTCTAGGCAGTGTTATCACAGGCAATGAGTCATAGTTTTATGAGTTCAACATAAAACTTAAACGTCAAAGCAAAGACTTAAAGCATGACGAATCACCAAGACCAAAAAAATGCCGGCAAACAAGATTTTTTTTCGATTCTAGAGACTTTGGGAATCATGAATTCATCACTCTAGATTAGAATGTGGATAGTAAGTTCTACATCAAAGTTCTTAAGCATCTTTAAACTCATGAGTGGCCCGTTTCTGTCCACGCTAGAGAAGCAGTGGATCATCTATGGCAACTAAGCCCCTGCCCACATTTTCTTAGTTGTCCGAAAGTTTGTGACAAAAAACTCAATCATCCTGTTAATCACACAATGGTGGCAAAATAAGAAACCATTGGGAAATAGGAAGGCATCAAGATGTCAACGACGAGGCAGCAGAAGGCCCGTTTTTAATTTAAACGTATTTAAACGTATTTAATTGAATTTATAAAAGAAAATTTTAAGATCTCTAGCAAGATAAGAATGTTAGTTCCCCCACTACATGGATTTTCGAGATTTTTATTTTAATTAAAAAATGCAACCAAATGAATTCTCAACAACTTATAAAAACACAGATTACCAAGGTGCTATTTATACTTTCCTCTGATTGATTTATTTCTACTTAAAATACGAAACAACATTATATATAATGTTGTTTAAATTTAAGTACTAAATGATATGCTTGAGTAGACAAGAGATAAAAATTGTAACACATTTCAAAAAGCATGACCATGTCTTTCTTCAAATAAAAATATACAATCGGAAAATAAAATAATTTTTAACGTAAAAAATTATTTTCGATCTATGTAAGCTGTATGTAGGCTTTAAGCTGAATTTGATGTTACTGATAATGATGATATAGGTAGGATCTTTTTAAAATTTAATTTGAACTTTATATACAGTGGAACCCCAGAAATCCGAACCCCTCAAATCCGAAAACCCCGATATTCCGAACAACGTTTGGTGTTAAAAAAAAAACAAAAAAAAACAGAAGAGTAGGGGTTAATAATATGCTGTAATTTAAAAAGACTGTATTTCTGTGACATCTTAATTTGAATAATGATTGTTTGTAGTTAATAAAATACATATTACATAGAAGTATTTCCTTTAGTTACAGGTACCTAGTGGTGAAAAAATTGTTTAATTTATTGAAGGAATAAAATTTATTAAAAAAAAACTCTTCTTACAAAAATTAAAAGCTGTGAACTGTTCAGAAGATGTAAAACTGACTGCAGAATTGTGAGCTGATAATGGTTTTAAATGAGGGTATAATTTTTCCGAGTACTGTTGTTTTAGTTGAGACATTACACACTTACGGCTTGGTGAATTTACCAGAATTGCGTTTAGCCGTGTCTACATGTTTCTTAAAACCCTCTCCTATTCTCAGTCGTATTTAATGCATTTCTAGAAATACTCTTCCTTTATACTTGCCGCCCTACATTTCTATGGAACCGAATATCGAAAAAGGTTTGTCAACGTTGTAACTTAATCATAATTATTCTATATCTCTTTCTTTTAACAGAAATACTGGGGAGAAATACTACTATTTCTCGTGCGGAAACGTAAGAATATACCTATAAACTATACCAGCAACAATTTAATTATTTTAATTGACAATAAAACCAGACCCCCCCCCCTCCCCCGATAATCCGAACAATTCAGAAATCCGAACCGACCCTGGTCCCAATTAGTTCGGATTTCCGGGGTTCTACTGTACTTGGTAAAAATTAATTGTTATTTTCATCATTTCTTTTAAAAAAAAGTTTTAAAAATAATATGAAAATTTTGAATGAGAGGGATTTAAAAATAACCTAAAATCTTGCCTTAAGAGGATTGACGGCATGTAGTTCACTGTTTATAACAAAACTAAACAAAATGTAAACAAGAAATAAGAACAAGAGATATCACAGAAGAATTTAAAAAAAAAAAAAAAAAAAAAAAAAAAAAAAACAAGAAACATTATCAATCATCTGACCAATTAAATATACTTAATTGAACATGTCAATAAAAAGACTAGTTAAGTGTCAAAGCACTTCAAAAGTAAGATAAGAGTTTTTGAAACATTCACATTTTCATCATAATAATACTTGAAGTCATGTTAAAGATAAATAAAAGTAGTATAAAAATAATAAATACCTACTCTATTCTAATTATACCTAATAACAAAAAATATCTTTAATAAATGTATATTAAAAACATTTGAGCAATATTTGACAGTAGTAAAAAATTAAAGAGGCATATTAAGTGAGTTATAAAGAGGCTGTCACATTTTTTGTAAAAAGAAGTTGCAATTACTGTCATCCCCTTAAATTGTTAGCATTGTTTCATTATGTGGATGGCCAATTATAAGGTATACTTATAAGAATTTAAGTGCTTATACTTCCATGGTTTTTTTTTATTCAAATCTTTCAAATTGACAGCAATTAATATGAAAGCTTTCAGAAAAGCAAAAAGAGTGCAAAATTACACTTACTGTCATAGCTACAAAAATAAGTGTAATTTTGCACTCTTCCCTGCATAGGGGTAAGTCGAACTTAAAATTAAGCTTTAGAAAAAAAGATGATGAAAAAAAAAAATCCGAGTAGTACACTAATAAATTCATACTGTTCTGGTAGGGTCTTTAAGGGTGAGTAAAAAAATTGAAAATTTTTACTTAATCTTTGACAAAACTTGGCAACATCGTGCTCTTGTCAAGTGAAGGTGTGTTTACTAGTATTTTGTCAGAAATAAATCTTAATCTCATCAATTAATTGGTTTTGTCTTTCTACAGCTTGTTATGTAACATATTCTCCTAAGTTACATTCATAATATCAATAATTAGAAATCAATGTCACCCAAAAGCTTAAATGGGGATTAAATAAGGGCTGAGGATTAAATAAGCTTAAAGAGGGATTAAATAACTCTGCATCACAATGTGCTGGTCTAAGGTGGGTTTTAAAATGATCTTGTAAAACTACTTAACAGCTCCATTAACACCTTTGACAGAGGTTTTGAACCAGTTAGAGGGGGCATAGCTTCATAACTCTATAAATGACCCTTAGTGTTTATTTTTTATTCAAAATATAATAATTAATAAAAATATATATAAATTGATAACAAAGAATCAAGAAGGAATTTGATCTTTTCAACAAAATTAATTTTATTTCACTAATGAGAGATATCAATTAAAAGTTCCCTGATATTTTATGAAAAAAGAAGTTATGATCATTGAATTTATAAGGGCATGAGTACAAAAAAAAAAAAATCAAAATCAGTAGGGTTTTTAGACTACAACCATACAGAAAATAGTGCTCTTTTATATTATTGACTCGAGTGGTTGTTTACAACTACTACAACCATACTCCCCGACCCTTCAATAGAGGACTCTTTGAACCACCCTATTAACTACTCAAACAAACAAAAACAAAAAAGTGTCAATTAAATCATTTTAATGAGAAACAAATTCAAGTAATATTATGCAATCAAAATGACTCAATTGTGTTACCACTCCTGAGTTATTTTATTTTATTTAGGTTCTAGGGATTGACCAATTCACTTATAATTGTGAATTCCATTGAAATAGTTAATAGGGAGGATTAAATAGTAACAGGAAATGATGACAGAAAAAAGGATGAAATTTCTATTTTATCAAATAAAATAAGTAATTATCTAAAAATATTTTTAGCCCTTTCACTCACTTCTTATTAAAAAAAAGAACAACAAAAAAATAACTAATAACTACATCTAAACCTTACATTAAAAATAAAATAATTACAAAGTTGCATTAACATTTGAAATTTTATTTCTAAGAATAATTTTAAATTTTTAAAAAATTATTTTTTGCACTTATTATTATTTTCTTCTTTTTTACGGAAAGAATCAAAATATCATGCTTTAAAAGAAAAACAAAATTAATTAAAAGACAGTTACAACAAGAAAATAATCTATTCAAAATCAAAGACTATATCAAGAGTGCAAAACATTTTGCAAATTATATAATGAATTTTAGTAATATGATATTAACTTACCAAATATTCTTTAGATCCATAATTCTAAAGGAGTCGAACAAGTAGTTTTTGCAAATGTCCTGGAAAATAAAAACAGTTTTAAGATAATAACTCTGTACTGAATTTATATTAAATAAGTAATAATAATAATAACATTCAAATAAGTGGTAAATCTTTAATGGTTATTAATATACACGTTCAAGACAAATAAATTTAAGCTAAGCTTTAGCATAAGGTAAACAAGCCCATAAAACACTGCTTTGAAGAGCACAAACTTTAAAATTTAGATGAATAAAAAAATTATGTCCTAGTTTTTTTGTTGTTTTAAAAAAAAAAATCAGTCTGAGACAACTCAGACAAACTTCCTCACATACGAGTTCATGATTACTTAGCCCAGAGTTTTCCATTTATTAGTTTTTCGTAGGTACATTTAATTAGCATCCCAAAATTTGGAGCTAAATTCGCCTTGGGGTATGACTTGTTCACATGTAGGCCGAATTTGGTCAAAATTGGCTCAGTAGTTTAGGCTTGATGTGTCTGCACAGACGACTGATAGGCATTTTAGAAAAAAACAACAACACTTTTTTGGACATAGGGGACCTTAAAACGTGTATATCCATCAAGATCTCCAAATTGAATTTACACACCATCACAATACTTTCTCTTAGTATGAGTCCAGCAGATAAGTTGCATCAAAGTAACTTACTAAAATCAAGCTAGAATTTAGGGTATGAGTTAATTTTTTAGAGCCCTCTAAAAGTATTTTGTCGGCAAAATTTGTCTTTGGGACATAGCTGGCCATAAGCTGTTAAAAAAGCAGACTACTGGCCATGGCACGCCCATTTTTGAGGACAATGTGATTTTCATGATCTTAAATACAAAATTAGTAAGTAGAACGCATATCAAGTTGATGTTAGTTGGTCTCTTACTCTCTTGATAGGTGAACAGTTTGCTTTAACTATTAACCTATCAAGTGAAAAATTAACAAAGAATTTTATGTTTGGTCTGCTTACTAATTTACAGGCCTGGGTACTGTATTCATAGCTGTTCCTAAAACTCTAGTGAATAAAGGGATATTATATCCTTCTGTATCATTAATATACAATTGAATTATTCAATCTAAACATCTGAGAGATTATGCTTCAAATTTTACAGACCATTCCTAGAGTACTGAGATTAACAAAGATACTCTCTAAGGTAAGTATCATCAACAATTGTCGGGACCATACACCGCCAGGTAAAAGTTTGCCTTCAACGTAACAGCTGTTACAGAAAGATTAGTTAATTCTCATGATACAAACCAATTACGCCATTGCCAAAGCAAACAAAATCCTTAAAGCGAGAATTGATTTCCATTTACATAAAAATGCATACACCTAAAATAGCAAGCTGTATACATTATATAATAGAATCAAAACCACTAAAAGCAACTACATAAACACCTGATTTTGAATTCTCAATTTCTATAAATGGTCAATAAAATGTTAAAACTCTATCACCATACAGTTTGTTGAAACTAAAAACTCTCCATTCAAACATTGAAAAAAATAGATTGGGCGGTTATCAAAAATTATTCATGACGTTAAAATGAAGTCAATTCATCAAACTATAACTTAATAGAAAGGCTATAAGTATAAGAGAAATAAGTTGATACAATTTAAAACAACAATACGACTTACATTTCTCTCGCAAGTGCATCTCTGCAAAGAGAAGTCTAAAAAAATAAGTATCTCAAAGAGCTTGGGATTTTGATTAAATTATAAAACTATAAGCGACCGTTGCTATCATTAATAAAATAGTTAAATAGCTCTAATAAATGCAATTAAATACTCGACAAGCGTATGATGAGATGATTTAAACTAAGAAAATACTGAAATCTTTCACCATTTACACGACAAAGAAAGGAAAGTAATTATTTTGAAGTTATCTCCACTATCAACAAAAACTTGTGATAAGTCAAGCTCATCTTCCAAAATGTAGCTAATTCTAAACTGATGTTTTTAAAACTCACCTCATCAAGTTGCTCTTGTTGATGACAGAAATTTAAACCAACTTATTACATAAAAGAATACACACCTCTGAATTTTGGAATAAAATTACACCTCACTGACTAATCTAAGATTTACATTTATTTTGGTTTTGTTATTCTTTAGTTGGTAACATTGAGTAAACCTAAGTATTTCCTCTCAAGAAAAGTCATCTCCAAATTTGATTTGAACTCTTGTGTTGTTCGGATTAATGATAAAATTCTTTGGTTTTAAATTTACCTTAGTTCGTAAAAAATCGAATGAATAAGTTTGCATTGTTTCATTTTTTTATTGCAATTTTATATGAATAATCATGAGTAATAATCGACGGAGAAATAGAGGACTTGAATTAGGTGTTGTATTACTTGTAAGTGAAATATTAAAGTTGGGATTTGATTCTATACCACCTGTTACTCTTCTCACCGTTGTCGGCCAGGTATTTATATTTATTTTATGTATTGATTACATTACAAGTTACCAACATTTACATCAAGATATAAAAATATATTGCTATTTTTTTCAAATTTCTTTAAATTACGTATGTCAGTCCCCTCCAAAGATGATAAGTTGCATCATCTTGCTCTGTATTATGAGTATCCTTATAGAGTTGACTAAGCTGTTCTCTGTTATAATTTAAGCCAAGAATTCTGTAGAGAAATCAAAAAAAATATTGTCAATTTTGTTTTATGTTGTATGTATATGAAGCGTAATACTGAATGATAGTTCAGACTTAAGTATTGTATTTTATAATTTTATTTTTCTTCATCTCTCAGCATTCAATATTAAAATACTGACACATTAGTCCCTTCACCCATTTTTGTGTGTCATAAAGTTGTTAGTAGAAAAAGTGTTGGAGAAATGCTGCCATTTCTTTTTTTTTTTTTTTTTAGATGTGTACCTTACATATGTACATAGGTATTTATCTAACACTAAATTATCTTTTTCGAGGCTTTTCTCTTAATCTAAACTGCCAGTGTGATGTTGTTATGGTCTGTCCCAAACGAGAGTTAGTGCGTTGACAGCACGGGAATTCGAACCAGCTTTGATGTCCACCTTAGTGCAACCAGCGCTTTAATTGTTGTCTGGCTGTCAGAGTAGATACTAATTAACAAATTTAACTAAATAAAACCTAATTATTTATACGTTTAAAACTCGTTTTTAATTTTTTTATAGATTCTTCTGTACGTTGGTTTTCTGGATGTACCATGGGATAAATACGATGTCTGCATCAGTGGATACAAAGTATGGCATAAGCGTGACTGGTTGAGCATGCTAGTCTCGACATTTGAGCACGGAGATGATATGCATCTGTACTATAACATGATTTCATTTCTTGTCAAGGGGAGAACTCTTGAAATGAAGCACGGTACTGCTAACTTTGCACTTCTCCTATTGTTCTTGTGTGTTGCGACTCCAGCTCTTTACGTGGCTCTTGCTGTGTTAGGAGCAAGTGCTCTCCATGAGAAAGATATGATGAAATCCTGTGCCATCGGTTTCTCAGGTAAAATTGTCACCTTTACTAAAATAATTACTAAATTTTATTCCAGGTCTTTGCCAAAAAATAATACAAAAATTGACTACTGTAACTTTGTCCTGTCTGATTTCTAGGGTTTGTTTTATGTGTAGAATCGTTTAAGATTAATTTTATTCCTAATTAATATGCAGCATGTTTTCCTATCAAAAGCTGTAATTAATCTCAGTTTAAATACAGTAGTGCGTTGATTATCCAAACTAATGTTGTGTAAGGTGGTTCAGATAATCAAAATTCACCAAAAAAAAAAGGAAAAGATGTAAAATATATTCAAAAAGCATCTACGTTTATTTATCTACAAGCTGTTAAGCCCGTGGCAACAGTCCTACTTTTATATTTAGAAATAAAAGAAAAATTAAGTAAGTTAATTTAGATAAATTATTATATCTATTTGAAGACCAGCAAATCAAAACAAACATTTATTTTTATTTAAATAAATTTGGTTGCCTCAGCTTAGCAATAACAAACCATTTTGAGGTGAGTCGTCGTCTAGAGTGGACACATTAGGTTTATATTAATTGTGTTATTATGGTATATACCAGAGGTGGGGAACCTGCGGCCCCCGTAAGGTTTTTATGCGGCCCCNCTTTGTACGACATCAATGTTCTTAGAATTAATTACTTGTCATCACTTTGTACGACATCAATGTTCTTAGAATTAATTACTTGTCATCACTTTGTACGACATCAATGTTCTTAGAATTAATTACTTGTCATCACTTTGTACGACATCAATGTTCTTAGAATTAATTACTTGTCATCACTTTGTACGACATCAATGTTCTTAGAATTAATTACTTGTCATCACTTTGTACGACATCAATGTTCTTAGAATTAATTACTTGTCATCACTTTGTACGACATCAATGTTCTTAGAATTAATTACTTGTCATCACTTTGTACGACATCAATGTTCTTAGAATTAATTACTTGTCATCACTTTGTACGACATCAATGTTCTTAGAATTAATTACTTGTCATCACTTTGTACGACATCAATGTTCTTAGAATTAATTACTTGTCATCACTTTGTACGACATCAATGTTCTTAGAATTAATTACTTGTCATCACTTTGTACGACATCAATGTTCTTAGAATTAATTACTTGTCATCACTTTGTACGACATCAATGTTCTTAGAATTAATTACTTGTCATCACTTTGTACGACATCAATGTTCTTAGAATTAATTACTTGTCATCACTTTGTACGACATCAATGTTCTTAGAATTAATTACTTGTCATCACTTTGTACGACATCAATGTTCTTAGAATTAATTACTTGTCATCACTTTGTACGACATCAATGTTCTTAGAATTAATTACTTGTCATCACTTTGTACAACATCAATGTTCTTAGAATTAATTACTTGTCAGATAATAGGATTATCAAGTACTTTTTTTTGCCTTGATTTGCTATCTATAATTGTGTAAACTTATCTATTGTGTAATTATTTAATTAATTAATTTTTTTTTTTAGGTGTGATATTTGCATTGAAGTTTATCACAACAGTAGAGAATGAAGGATACAGTCATGTAGCAGGTTTCCGAGTGCCCGTGCGTTACAGTGCATGGGTTGAGTTAATAGCTATACATATGCTTGTACCTAATGCTTCATTCATGGGCCACTTAGCTGGTATACTTGCTGGCTTTTTATACATGAAAACACCTCTTGGAACCATCATTGACATGATCATTTACAATATAACTGGTAAGAAATACCAGAAATATATACCCCACCTGATATGTTATATATCTTTATTTAAATTAAATTGTATTACCTGTTAGTCCAGGAGATAGCATGCAAAAAAATGTCTGACTAACATCAAGCTAGAAATTTGTATACAAGTCAATTTTTTAGCGCCTTTTAAGAATATGTGGTCGGCTAAGTTCGTCTGCGGGACATAGCTCAGCAATAGGCATTTGAAAAAAACAAACCGGCGGCACTATGATTTTCGTGATCCTGAGTACAGAATTAGTTATTAGACCAAAAATCAAGTCGATGTTATTGTCACACTTGATAGGTTAGCTATTCAAATAATACTAAAAATCAACGTTGTCAAAGGGATAAAGTAACATCAACTTGATTTTCAGTCTACTAACTAATTCTGTACAGAGGATCATGAAAATCACATTGTCCACCATCCTTGGTGAGACATGGCCGCTCTCCGCCGGTTTGTTTTTTTCAAACGCCTACTGCCAAGCTATGTCCCGCAGACGAACTTAGCCGACCACATATTCTTAAAAGGCGCTAAAAGATTGACTTGTATACAAAATTCTAGCTTGATGTTAGTCAGACACTTTTTTGCACGCTATCTCCTGGACTATGTGTTCTTACACTTATCTGTATGGTTTTTCGATTAGTTATTTTTATGTCCAAAGCTCCATATTAAAAAAGCCCAGATTATTCCAGGACTTACATACTAGACTAAAATGAACAGAAATGAAGGAACGATACAAGCATTTACTCAGACTTTTGGACAAAAAACTAATTTACTGTCAAACAAACTGTCTATAATCTAATTATATTACCTATTTGGACATATGGACTTGAACTGTGTGGATCGACCAAACTATCGAATTCTTACAAGATCCAATCCATGCAATCCTTAATCCTATAAAAAATATGTAATGCTCCCTTGTATGTGGTCAACCGAATAATACATAACGACCTAAATATTCCCTATGTCCATATCCTAGCCTTCTCTCATTATAAGTCCTTCCACGCCAAGCTCATCCACCATCCTAATCCTCTGGTACTGAAATGATCCTCTCTTTATATTCCTGGTAATCCGGTGACGCCTAAAGAGAAAATTTTTTAAGTACCACAAAATCTCCTTTAAAAAATCCAATGATTTTTTTCTATATTTCATCTTTAGCAAGAGGAGTATACTGCTTATTGCTTTAGGGTTTAAAATTACTCAATGATGGTAGATTGTAATAGCTATTAAACTAATAAAAATCTTGTACTTATAATATTTCAACTTAAATTCCAGGTCAACGTATGAGACACATTTCAACTTCATACAGATCTAGTTCATCAGGCTCTTACACTAGTCAAGGTGGAAGTGGAAATCAGTGGTATGGATCCTCAAATGACTATACGAGTGGATATAGGAATCCTTACGAGGGTGGTAACTTTGGTGGCTACAATGATTATGGTAATCCAAATTATAATGATTATAATACAAGACCAACAGCACCTCCTGGTTGGCGTTTTTAATTGAAACATTTTCAGAATATCTATTCATTAAATTATTAATTGAGAACCTGGCGGTAAATTATTTTTGACTAAAATGATGTCTGAATTTTTAAAAATGTAAAGTTACTGAAGCTGTGTTAGTNGATGCTTCATCTAAAAGCGGCCTACAGACGATCAACTTGGTTGTCAAACATAGTTGACATTTAACACAGCATTTTACCTAGTTATCTACCAAATCTACAGTTTGTTGGGTGAGGTTTTCAGGTTTAAAATGATAAAATGAGTGAAGAACCATTATCTCTTGTTGTAATCATGAATTATGTAAAGAGAGGCTTCTCCCATAAGAAATAAAAATTGTTGATTTTACTCCAAACTGTGAACCAACATAAAAATTTTAACAACAAACCTATCCATAGACGTTCAACATGGCATATTGACAACCTAGTAGGACAACCAAGTTCATTGCCAAAAAGCAGCCATTTTTATGAGGTGTTCTGAATACGAAGGGCAAACTCAACATTTAAAAATTTCGAGACAAACTGAAATTAATGTTTTAAAGCAATGGGCGAACTCAACAAAAAAATCTGATAAGATTTAGGAATGACAGAAGTGGGGGGACTTACTTAGCAGAGTTCGGAGTTGGAGAAGGGAGCGTGGAGTTCGCCCTTCCAATCCGCCTGCTTATAGACGATTCAAACCTCTCCAACAAGTTTAAAACAGTAATTTTAAGAGGAATTAAAGGCGAACTCAACACTAAAACAAAGGAAAAATGGCAAGGAAAAAAAAAATTTGAATGTTGAGCTCGCCCTTCATATTCGGAATGTCTCATATGTAATACAACATTTCGATGTAAGTGTTTTCCTTTTTTTGAAACAGTGGACACATTTAAATATCAAGATACCACAGGGCGTAAAATGGGCCTAATTGCTAGGTTCTTTATTAATCTTAAATAAATTATTTATATGTACATAATTAATGTTAATAAACTCTTTAAACAAAATGTCTCTTAGTTGCCAAGTTGTTAACCTACCAAGTTACTTAAGAAAATATGTTCAATAAATCATTATATATTTAAATAAAGTGGCAGACAATATATTTTCAATATTTAATTTATTTTTTATACCAACCCCTGTGGCACATTACGTTGAACCCCCATTTGAGTTACGCTCAAGCTACAGGAAGACAAGACACAGCCTGGATAACTGAGAATTTAAATAAAACAGATATTTAAAGAAGTTGCGTATTTACCTTGAAAGAACTGAGGAGTAGGTAGATGCTGGGTGTCTGAAGTCCAGGGCGCCCAGACTGGGTCTCTTCTTGAGTCTTAAGGAATTTAGATACTAACAAACCTGGTTGATAATTGAAGTAAGACAAAACTGGAGCAAGATTAAAATATTTTCACTCTTGCGTGTGTGGTTTATTTTTTCTCGTTGCTAGGGCAATGTACAGTGCACATTTAAAAACACAACATCTGGCCTATTAAGTTTTACTGTAAAACATGTGGCTTATTTCTACCCATGAAAATACAGAAATTTAAATACCAATTTCAAATCATACCTCAGTTAGAATTAACCACCCTGTTTTAATAACATGATGCTAGTTGTGTCATCAAAGATTTTACTAAAAAGTATATGTTATATTACAAAACTTATATTACGTAACTCTCAGAAACTAACGTAACAATTAAATAAAGCTATCAAGGAGTGATTCAGACTTAAAACTTAAATTTTTGAATTCTGGATCGATTTTGAAGCTGGGTTTCCCACAATTTATGAAATGGCATTACATGTACTTATGCCATTTATACATCTGTGTTAAATGATTTTGTCGGCTTTAACACTCATTAAAACCAAATATCTTACTGAAAATAGTGGAAGATGCTTTATGTTCAGCAGTGTCAAATATTACACCAAGGTTAATTTTGTTATGCAGCAAAAAGTTAGCATATCCGTCATGGATTTTTTTTTTAAATAGTGCAT